>PVKS010008772.1:0-66909 GCA_004027875.1 Aplodontia rufa
AAAAATAAAAAAAAAAAAGAGTTAGCAGTTATCCACTGTCCTCCAGGAAGAACCTCAAAAGATTTTTGCTCGTTATTATTCACTTCATATGTGTGATAACTGGGGCTTTGCTGCTTTTCTCAATACACAGAATCATACATTCCTTAGAATTGTGAAAGAGCTGGATCACACAGCATGGTATTGCACATACAGCAGAGGATCTATAAATTTGTTACTGATTGGTTGACATAATTTTATGTAAGTGTTTCATAGTTTTAGATTTAAATTATAGATTTATCCTAGTTAATTTCTTGAAGGAAGAAAATTTCACTAATTTTTTCAACAAACACCAATTGAGTGCCTAAAATGTGCCAGACACCTATGAAGTGTTGTACTACACTTAGTAGTTACGAAGATTTTACTGTCTCTACTATATACTTCGTCATCATCAGTAACAAAGATGTTGCTGCTGCTTAAATAAAATCAGAAACAATAATTGCTAACATCTGTTGAGGATTCAGTTTCTCCTGGGCATTGCTCTGAGTGCTTTCCTCACACAATCCTTACAACAAATATAGAAAGTAGCTACTATTATTATTTTCATTTTGTAGTTGAGAAAATGAGGCATCTTTTATAGAGTCACACTGCAAAGAGTTAAGTGGTGTATCTGGGATTGGGTGAACCTGGGGTCTGGACTCTACAGCTATAGAACCACTTCTGGAAGAACTGGCATCCTGCAGTGAGCCTTTCTGCCCTCCAGAGCTCACACTCTGAAAGAGTAGAATACATGACTGGACACTGTTAGTTCCAAGTACAGCTACAAATCACGGGCAGTGAACCCACCAAGGCTAATGTGCTTGGCTCTCTCTGGAGAAGTCGTGGGTGATTTGCAGAGCAACATAACATATGATTTGGATCCAATAGAATTTTTAGCTTATTTTACATTCAGACTCTTGGATAGTCTCATGAAACTTCTACAGAGCATATTTTTAAATGTGTAAAATAAAATACATACACATGAAATGGAAGCTAACTATATAGAAACATCATTGATATATATAATAAAAGAATTCCATCCAGAATTTGTGTTTATTAATGCATTAAATAACAAGATCTATTGATCTTTGAATAATTATCATAATTTAAAGAGTGGAGAATCTAAATGTTTTTGAGCTCTCTGCAAAAATACAGTAACCTATTCTGAAAATACCTGTGATTTCTGTTGGTGACAAAGTCACATTTTCTGCTAATAGTACTGAGGTTTGAAACCTACATTGAATTTTGATATGTTAAATTTCAGTTAAGAGGTAACAAAATTAAAGTTTTATTCTTCATTCACATTCACATACAGTGAATTCTACATATGATCTATTTGGATGCATGAACAAGTTAAGACCCTTCCCTACTGGCCCCCCAAAAACATCTTCCCCAAAGCACACTAGCAACAGATTATTATTTTCATACCATGGACTGCAAGAACGGCCTGTTGAGAAGCATCATTAATTAAGACTGAAGAGTAAGCAGGTTGATCACTATTAACTTTTTATTTCTTTCTCACTAGAAAAACTTAAAATTCATATGTTCTTGTCAGAACTACCTCACAGATTTCATTGTCTTAGTAATTTTATTTTTTTGGGTAAACACTTGAACCCAATGAAAGTACAGTTTCTACTTTAAAAGTGCTCAGAAAATGTATGGAAAGAAGGACCAGACATGTGCAAGTAAATTGGTCCCCAGTCACACTGGGAATGGTTTGGCAGCCAACAGAGGAGAGGGATTTAGTGAATGTCCAACTTGGGACCTGCAAGATATTTTGGAACAACTGATAAGAAAAAGGAAGATATAAGAGAGGGGAAGGAATTCTTGGTCACTCTTTAAAGGTAAGGTGGCCATTGAAATGTAGTGGGCATCACTGAACCTGAGTGTTGGAATATTTGTTTACCATCTACACCCCTGCCGTTAGGTTTTGGTGTGTGCTGGGAGGGTTTCCACAGCACACACAAGGGCTCCAAGCAGTTCATTAAAGCTTCTCACCTCTTCCCTGTTCACCCTTATCTTTGGAGGTGTAAATTAGAGAGGCAGATGTACAATCTGGGAAGTTTTCCAGCTCCATATTTAGAATGTGGAGTGTTCAGCACCGTGGGCGTTGAGCAGAGTGTTTCAGTCTGTCACACATCCAGAATCGGTGCCAGGGAAACCCCCCAAATGGCCCCTGAATGCTTGGTTCTGGAAGAAAACAACAATCTCTGTCAGGACAGGCCACAGTTTGCTTATTAATTTTTATTATGTAATGGATAACTGTAGAACATAGTGGAAGAAAAAGAGGATCCTTACCGAAATCTGGAAAGCTCTGAGTTATCTGGCAAAATGATGTCTATTAGGAGAAAGATTTAAAGGATTCTTTTATTGCAGTTTGCAGAAAATGCCTGTGCACCAAGAACGCTGGATAACAGAAGGCTGAAATGGTATATGAGCTCGCTTACTCACATTTGAAAAGTACTTTTGAATTTGAAAAGTGCTTTCACATATTTTAATTTCATGTTATCCTTATAAAATCTCAAATCTACAAAATAAGTATATTTCATTTTTTCAAAATTTGCTAGGAAACCAAACTCATATTGAATTGTTCAGCCAATGAAATGAAGCTATATTATGGTGAATTAGGTCTTCATCTCTTTCTTTTAACTATTCATTAAATGCCATTGGTTAGGAGAATATAGAGTGAAATAAAGTAGTAGAGAATTCTACGCATACCTAATTTACCTATTTCCTGAATACCTAATATGGAGAGGAATCATCTGAGAAATAGAAATAGCCAAGACTGGAGATTCAGAAAAGCTGCATCAAGAACATGAAAGATGGAAAATCGTTCCTATAAGCTTCTGCATGCAGATTTGTTTCTGCTTCATAGTTCTTTCTGCATAATTGAGTTGCTCTGTGCTTCCCTACTTTAAAATCTATTCCTTCTTTGCTCTAAATTATAAGGACAGGTTCCACTGACAGGAGAAAATGTTTGCTTTGTGGTTGTTGATGTTGGTCTTTCTGTCAGGTGGAAAATTCTGAATGGGTTGATGCCATATCATTATTAAGAGGCTTTCAAAAATAGTAAAGGCCAGTTGTCCACCTTGGTGACCTTCTTTAAACGCACCTTTCAGGGTTTGGAGCAGTGCTTGCCTGGAGTGAAGAAGGATGTGGGTTCAAACCCCAGCACCACATACACAAGGAAGTGTCAGAACAACAAAAGCCACATGAAAAACTAAATAAAATGGGTTCTCTTTCTCTCTCTCTCTCTCTCTCTCACTGTCCCTCTCCCTCTTTTTTTGTTTTTAAATGTACCTTTCAAAGTCACTTTGCCTTCTTTTCTTTGTCACTTTTTCTCATCCCACACTCTTGTTCTCAGGTACCAGAGCCTGTTTCAAATTCTGCTTTCTGGGGGAAGCCCAGGCTAGAACACAGGGAACTACAGTTTGATTTTGTGTAACCTAAATTCCTTAGCAAACTCTGTTAGGAAAGAATTTTGTTACTCACACTATAAATGCCAAACATTAATGGTGGTTGAACCAAAACCTTAAGAAAGGGAAGTGAATGCCATATGCTTCCAACTGAAGGAAACCAGTCATCAATGGAACCCGAGTTTCAATTACACACAATCCCTACCCCAGTTTCAAGACCATATTCATGTATAATGTTCTTCCATGTCTCATAATTAGAGGTTGCAGTACAAAAAATATGAAAACACCTTCTGCCCTGCGAGTCTTACCCAGCACAGATTCAGCCTTAAGGCAGATTCTCTTTCAATTTTGTAGGCCCCCAGCTGAGGACTCCACTAACTTCATTCTATTTTTAGCATTAAATTCATTTTGCTTTTCATAGCCTGATCCATTCCAAGCGTATGTGCTAGGAATTCCCAGTCTCTTTTGCCTCTTCTCTGGCAGCAGAGCACATGAAGCATTGTTCCTGACAGCCACATGGCCACAGACGCCTTCTCCCCACACACTGCCCACATCAGGAAGCGAGGCCTTGTGGCTGCCCAGCTGGTACTCTGCATGCTGACTTGGGGAAGGCTGAGCATGGTGCTCCCTAAGAACTGAATACGTCTGACCCAAATTCACCTATGGAAGGAACAAATCCCTAAACTTCTATTTAAATGTTAGCAGTTAACTTATATTTTCAAAAATACAAAGATAAGCCATGATTCACCTGCCTTAAGACATCACTCACAAAAATATGGAGATCTGGTCATTTAGGGGCTATCCCAATTCACGTGCTCTAGAGAAAGTTGTGGCAAAAACCATGCTTCTAATCTGGGAGTGAGCATAAAATCTTTGTCTGTTGTGTTTTATTGTCCACTGGTAGAATATATTGAGACTCTATTTCATTTTTTTAAAATTCAGCAAAAGGAAATTCCATTTAATGCAATAACAACTCAAGAACAAAAAATAAATAACTGACAAAATGGTGAACAACTATAAAATCATATATTTGATATCTTCAAATTTAGACAATTATGTAATTATAGTTCATGGTAGTATGTGCATGTCAGAAAGGAACAAAACCACTCCTCATATAGTTTTCTAAACATATGAAATGACACGTTTTTAAAATTATATTTAGGTGAGGTATAATCATATACACTATACACATTTAAACAAAATTACTTTTGGAAAAAATATTGCTATTTTTTAAAACTACCACTAGATGGTATGCAAATACTCTTTCTTCAATTCTGGTTCCAATATTTTAGATTTTTAGAATATAATATATACCATGTTTATGTGATGTCCTGTTTACCTTTATTCTAATCTTTTCAAGGGGCATATGAAGAAAGGATGTTTCAGGGGTCAAGTTTTTTAATTAGTGTGGTTAATTCCGGAGTAACAATTACCTTACATGCTGAAGATGATATTTTGATGTTTTAAACTTAAAATTTTTCCATTTGTGCATCATATTCAAGAATCACTTGTCAAAATATTTAAAAATTTCTGTAATTAGCAGATGTGCTTTATATCTTGAAGTTCTTTGGATTTGAATAATCTATTTTACATTAATGATTTAAAATATTTCTGAGTTTAAAATTTTCAAACTGCATGGTTATCAAAAATAAATATGACCTCATGGCCTGTAAAAAGAAAAAAATGTTATTCATATAAATCATCTAATTTTGTTTTTCTGAACTGGGAATTAAACCAAAGACCTTGTTCATGTGGGGCAAGCCTTCCAGCCCTGAGGAAGCCAGTAGCTTCTGTGATACTTTTAACAGTTCATAATTTCTAGCTAGGCCTATGCAAATATGTATTTGGCATGGTATGTGAAGATTCTTAGTTTTTCTCTACTTAACTGAGATTCTGATTTGTTTTCATTGAAGTCATAAATGATATTAATAGTCTGCTATTCTGGATGAGAAAATGTCATGTATCATTGTATAAGAAATCTTTGGCAAGAACAATTCTTTCCAATACCAAATACTATGTGAACTATCAATCGATACTACCTCCCCACATTAGATGTCATGTTCACCATCCCTCTTTGCTATTCCTATTGCAATGTAGAATTTCATTGCAAAAGTAACCTACCAGGAGTTTCAGTCCTCCACTGGGCCCCCAGCGCAGTAGTGATGCTCCTGTCAATCTCACTGAGAGGTTAATGAAATATTATCAGAGTTGAGAGGAAATGGAGATGAGGTAGGATGGCCATAAGAATTCTTGATTCAATTTTACGCTTAAATAAACAATTTCCTTGAATATGCAGTATAATTCTAGGTATTAATGCAGTTTCAGAGATAAAAAACATCCCACTTAGTTACATCATTTAGGTGTTCACATAGCCACAATATCTACATATCCAAACACAATTATAATATGTGCATGCACACTGTAAAAGTAAAAATCCACCCACATGCATAAACACATAAATAGTAAGGCGCAGCCTTATATCTTAAATTGTCTAAACTTTTCTGATTACCAATTTTCACTTAATTCAGACTTTTCATCATTCTGAATTTTGTGTCAAACTGTTTTATTTCTCTTTTCACTACATTTTTTCTAAATCCTTAATTTCATAGCCTCATATTTGTTTTCTCTATTCTTGTTCAGGGACACAAAATAATCCTATGGAAAGACAGATAGCCATGCCGATTTCTCACAGTATAGAGACCGATCAGCAGTGGCCTTCTGCTTGTTAATTTATTGTAGAAGCCCCAACGGTAAGTTCTTCTTTGACTTTCTTCCAGGCTCACCTATTCTACACAAATACAACATGTGGATGAGTTCATTTTGGCTTCTCTGAAAAGATAAAACCTCTTGGATTTATTCAGTTTAACTTAATTTCTTACGTTCTAAAAAATAACTACAGGAAGTGAGCTGATCTTTATAATCCATAATCAAGTTACCTTTGATCCCACCACTTACCGTTGAGGTCTTTGCTTTATAAACAACTCTGCACCTTTGTGGTGAGCACCCTCTCCAACTTTTAATACATGACATTTTTTTCCTATTTAAAAATCAAGCAAGCATGAAACAAACCCTAATAAGTCCTTCCTTTATTGCTCCATACTTGTCCTCAGTTACCAGATTTTATCTTTGATCTCTGTAAAAGTGTGTTACTATTCCAGCATTTTAGTCTTCTCTTTATGACTGCAGCTTTACATCTGTTCACACACTTCCAAAATACTTGAATTTCCAGGCTTCCAGTAGTGGCATCTCTAATAATATTTCTTATTTTCATGGAGTCTGAACTGTGTTTTAGTTTATTGACGGAATTTGCTTTGCTAATTCCCTTGAGCTATGGAATCTGTGGATCACTAACTTGATGCTCCACCAATCGTTCTGATTTTCCTGTGTCCTCTTTCTTCTTAATTATAAACATTTCTCAGGTCCCACTGCAGTCTTAACCCCATACTGTTCTACAGATTTTCTACGTATTGACTTATCATCCACTCATTACTTTTCTATAGCTAGTATACTGGTCTATCCATTCCATGGCTAAACCTACCATTATCTTCTTGGGATAAGGCTCTACAAGGAAAAGATCACTATGGAAGCTGATGGTAAATACGGAAGGAATACCAAAGTTAGGAAATCACCATTTTACAAACACATACCATTGCATATATCAACCATATATGAGAGTCAGGGTCAGTTTAGAAAAATTCATCAGTTGACACTAAATATAGAAGGCATTTTAGATGAGGTACAATATCATTTCATTGTAAATACATTGTTTAATAGTTGCAAAGAAAATTATAAGAACCATACAATGAAAAAATTAAACATCACTTTGAGTGATAAAATTAGCATCAAGATATGTGAGAATGATGGGCGTTGTATGACTCCTGATTTTTTGCTCTGCTACAATATTATTTAAGACATTTGGGCCTCAACTTCTTATCAATGAATTAAAGATACATCTTCTAAATCCATGTATTCAACATTGTACCCAAATCATAGTAAATATTCAATAAATGGTTATTTCTACTTTCAAAATCTTCCTCACTATGTCTTAAGAAAATATTCCTTACCTTTATTCCACTGCTATTTGGTATTCTTTCTTAATTCAAGTCTTATGCATGTTTTCTTTCTCTATCTAGATTGACAGCTAACATTTAGCAATATCTCCTATGCAGAGCAGATGTTAACACATATTTGCTGTTACCATTGATGTTTGATTACTGTATGCACTATGTCTGTATGACCAATTGGAGGAGAAAAGATTTCTAATGTATAGTAAGTCTGTTGCTATAGATACCACATTTTTCTCTAGGTTTTCGTTTTCGTAATTACCTCCTTGGAACTAGAAAATTCTCTTCATCACATCTTTCTTTTAATTTGACTTATACAACTACAAAACAATCAAGAATGTAGTAATTTAATTTTAAAACACTGTAAGTTCAAAGTTTATAAAAAACTTTTCTTATATTAAAGTATATTTTCTAAAACTAATATTGGAATTAATATTTGTAGATTATTCAGTGCAGCAAAGGATAATCAATTTTAAAGTTGAAATCTTATCTAATTGTGAATAACAGAACACATTGTTAAGCTTAAATACATGATACAGTTTAACTAAATGGTTTAAATCTCATTTGTTACATTGAAATTATTTTGGAACCTATATTTAATGATCACATCAAAAATATAAAGCAAATACTCTATTTAAACTAAAATTATTCTCATTTGGGACTAAAAATGAACTATTAACTTTGATTGCATAGCTTCTTTTAATCTTGTATCCTGAAACTTAACCCATTACATTAATATTCATTTGTTAAAATTATACTTTTTGATTCATGGATCAAGAAGAAATATGATTTCTATTTTGTTATTTATTGTATTTAGCATAAATTTTGTGTTTATAAAAGCATATTAAAATTTATTTGTATCATAGTATGAAATGAGGGAAATAAATATCTATTCAACACAAATAAAATGATTAAGAGTCAATTTAACTTTGTAGATCCAAATAAGATTTTTAGAGGTTTCTTATTAGCCACTGTTAGTGAACATATTAAGGTAATAAATGTCTCTAAATTAATTATTAGATCTTTAATTTGGAAATCAAATGCTTGCTATAAAACTTTAATTCTTGGTACTGGAGTGGTGACTAGGTTGTTACAGTGCTTGCCTGGCATGCAACAGTATGTAGGTTCAATTCCCAGCACCATGTACACAACCTAGTGTTGGAGCAACAAAATTCATATGAAAAACTAAATAAAAATTGCTCTCTCTCTCTCTCTCACTGTGCCTCTTTAAAACAAAACTTTAATTCTCTGCATATGTTGAATTCTTGATAATTCAGCATTAAATAGACAAGACTATAAGACAGCATTTAATTATATCACACTATATGTTTTGATTGAGTCATTTGGTAAGTAATTTTAATGTCAATCAAAAATTAATAAGGGAAAAAATTTGTAACCTCTATTTATCAAATTTTAGTATATGAATAATTCCTTACATATATATTTCACTTTAAGTCTATTAACTCTATTTGACAGATGAGAAAATAGACCTGTATTATTTTATTAAAAGAGCATCTGCAGACACATTCAACTGAACAAAAGTTACTTGATCCAAAAAAAAGTTTATGAATCTTCTGACACTCAGGACCAAGAGGCATTCAGGGAGATCCACCCAGCAATGATGGACAGGCATCATTTATAGACAGGAAAAGGAGTTGACCTACAGAAAAAGCTTGTTGGTTACAAATATGCATTTGTCTTAGTTGGACATGGTATCATGAGGCATTTTCCTTACACAGACGTGGTCTGATCAGTTAGCAGCTTATGACTGTTAAGAGTTTCACTGCTGACATTGAAAGGACCCAGACACATTTAAAATATATATATTTATCAGTTACATTGGAGTTTCTTTACATACTAAATAAAGTTGCAGCTCATTTTATAGGAATTAAAAACTTGGAAGTAAGTTTAGATTAGATTTAATTTAACAATCTCTACTAGACCAATGAGAAAATGAAGATGTTCAGAGGTTAAAGAATCTGACCAAGGTTATGAGATGAGTTTAGGAAGAATTAGAATTCAAAACTAGGTTAGTCTAGATTTAGAGTCCCTCTTTTAGCTAAAGCATATACTGCTATCATGGGCATGCTTATTTTTAAGTGTGAAGATCTAGCAAGTTTTAGTTTCTACTGATCTCTTTTGATAATGGCTATATTCTACTTTATTCA
The DNA here is from genome assembly GCA_004027875.1 of Aplodontia rufa. NCBI lineage: Eukaryota > Metazoa > Chordata > Mammalia > Rodentia > Aplodontiidae > Aplodontia > Aplodontia rufa. The sequence goes on from PVKS010008772.1 coordinate 9,664, forward strand.
CACCAGAAAATTGTTTAAGAAAAAAATAACTTTTCACATTATGTAATTTTTAACCTTTCATTATATAGAATAAAATCCTATTTGGGTGTCAAGCTCTAAAATGCCAATCATTACGAGTAGATCCTCGTTTTTTCTTTTTAAAAGTGGGAAGAGTAATGTCTATCATCAAAGATTATTGTAAAGATTAAAGGAGATAAAGACTCACAAAATTTATGTGTAGGAAATTATGAAGAGAAATCTACAAATGTGATCATTATTTTTATCTTTCTCACTCTAAGAGAGTTCATCATTATAATATACTCAGATTTGAAAAAGGAGCTTCAACTTTTGGTGTAGTAGTGCAATAAATGAGTACATAGAACTATGGTACACTAAAAAAATAATTCTGTTTTGCTCCTAGAATACAGGGGCAAGGTAGACATAAACTTAAGAAATTCAAACTGGTACTCTGGTATGCTTGTTTGTTTAGACCCTTTTTTTTTTTTAAGACAGGGAGAGAGTGAGAGTGAGATAATTTATTTTATTTATTATTTTCATCTGGCCTTTGCTTCCCTGACATTTAGTTGTTTTGTGTTCTGTTTTGTTTATTTTTTATTTGTTTGACATAGTGTTACTTATTTGGAGGGAATCATTGTTACTTGTTCATGCATACATGGATATTGACATAGTAGGTTAGGGTTGATGCTAGTCCAGGATCTCCCCACTTCATCCATTCCCTCATCTCATGTCTCCTCTGTAATAACCCCTGCTGTAATCATAAATGAGCATATGCATGTATATTGTTGAAATTTCCGAGTTTCTCTACCTGCCTGTGTGTAGTTAGGCTTCGTGTGGGCGTCTAGTGTTGTCAGTTGTGTTGACAACCCCCCTTATGCATCCCTCCTCTCCCTGACTCCCTCACTTCTCCCTCCACCTTATGGTCCCCCCAGCTTATGTAAAATTTCAACTATGGTGAGTTTATTATTTAAACTTAGCTAATTTTCATGCTGTCTTAAGTTTTATTCTAGCTTCTACATATGAGAAAACACATTTGGGCCTTAAGTCTCTATGTTTGGGATATTTCACTCAGCATAATTTTTTCCACTTCCATCCATCAAACTGCAAATGCCATGTTTTTGTTCTAATAGCAGAGTAGAAATCCATTGTATGTATGTGAATATATATAAATCTACTCACTAAAAATCTATTTCCCACAGTAGCAATTACCTAATACATCATGTTCAACATTCAACAACAATAAAATATTACAAGGTCTGCAAAAGGCAAGGCAAAGCAAACATTACAACAATACCCAGGTATGGGGCAGAAGCGGTGGCCGGGCATACACAAGGACGTGGGTTTAAACCCCGGTACCATGCACACAATGAAGTGTTAGAGCAACAAAGACAGATAAAAAACTAAAATAAGGTTGATTCTCTCTTTCTCTCTCTCTCACTGTCCCTCTCTCTTTAAAAAAACAAAAACAAAAACAAGAACAAAACACCAGGTATGACAGAGATTTCAGCATTACTAGAATAGGAATTTTAAACGAGTGGCTATATATGAAGGGTTTTAATGGATAAAGTGGGCAGCATGCAATAAAAGATAAGTAATATACAAACAGAAATGAAACTGTGAGTAAAAATCAAAAGGAAATGCTAGAATTAAAACAAATCCACCAGAAATTTTTAAAAAATGATGTTTTTATAAATAACCTGGACAGACACAAAAAGAGATGAATTAAGTTTGTTTTAGTCAGGTTTTTCATTATTGTGACCCAAAGACCTGAAAAAAAAAAAACCCAACATAAAAGAGGAAAAGCTTATTTGGGGCTCATGGTCTCAGAGTTCTCAGTCCAAAGATGGCCGACTCCACAGTTCTGGGTCCAAAGTAATGTAGAATATCATGGCCAAAGGGTATGGCAGAGGAAAGCAGCTCAGAACATGGCAACCAGGAAGCAGAGACAGCTTCATTCACCAAGTACAAAAATATAACCCCTTAGGTACAACCTCAGTGACTGACTTCCTTCAACCACACTGAACCTGTCTGTAGTTACCACCCAGTTAATTCACGTCAGTGCATTAATCCATCAATCAGGTTGTAATCTAATCATCGCACCTCAGAAGATCCTTGCATGGTCTCATATATGAGCTTTGGGGGGATACCTCTTATTCAAACCATAGTATGTCAAAAGAATCTTCTCATACTGAAATATATGCAGAATACAGGAAATAAGAAGGAACAACATGTCTAAGAAAGTTGTGCAATAAAAGGCACAGCAGAAACGAGAAGACCAAAAGAAGACTGAAAAGAAAAAGAAGGAACAAGAGAAACATTTGAAGTAAAAGTGACTAAAAATTTTCAGAATTAATGAGAGACATCAAACCACAGATCCAGGAAATTCAGAGAATATTTTTAAGGTTTTTTTTTTTAAAAAATACATATAGGTATATAACACTAAAACAGAAGAAAACCAATATAAAGAGACAATACCAAGAGAAGTGAGCACCTTACCATAGTGAAAAGAAGAAAAAGATTATATTGTTATATTGAATAATTTTCCAGAAAAAAATAAGTAAAATGAAAATGGAGTAAAATATTTAATGTTTTGAAAGAAAAAAAACCTTACTGTTTAGAATTCTGTACACACTGCAATTATCCTTTAAAAATAGAAAAAATAAAGAATTAGATAATCTAAAGTTATGAGAATTTGTTACTGGTAGATTTGTCTCAAAAGAAATCTTAAAAGAAGTCCTTCAGTGAAAAGAAAAATGATATAGGTCAGAAGTAGGATTTGCATGAAAAAGAGCATTAGAGAAAGAATAAATAAAATCACTAAAAATATTAATTTTTCTAAAATAATGTTCAAAAATAATAATGAAAATAATTTAAATATGTTGATTAATTATAGCTTATGAATAAGCAGAATGATAATGTTATGAAAGAAGGGTGGGAGGAACCGTGACTATTCTGTTATACTGTGTGCACTATTCATGAAGTGCTATAGTATTATGTGAAAGGGAACTTAAATTAATTATAAATGTATATACTATAAACCCTAAGATGGTAACTAGAACATGAAAAATCAATATCAAAGAACAGCACCAATATTTATCAGATCGCTTAAGCAAAATCAATGTTCAGAGGGAAATTTATGATACTGAATTTGTGTACTGGAAAGTCAATAAAGTCTAAATCCATTAGCTATTACCTTTAGAAATAAAATAGAGAAAGAATTTTAACGTAAACCTTAAAGAAGCTAAGGAAAAGAATTAATGAATGTTAGGGAAAAACAATGCAGAAGAAAAAAGGAATATGATAGAGAAAATCACTGAAATCAAATGCTAATTCTTTGAAATGAATAATAAAACTGTTAAGACTTTACTCAGGCTATCAAAACACCCAGAGAACACAAAAATTGTTAATGAGAAATGATGGCAGACCATCACTACTGATTCCATGGAGTGGATATGTAATAAATTGTAAACCTCTTTATTCCACTAATTTGATAGCTTAGATAAAAACAGATCAATTCTTTAAAGGACAAAATCTATCAAAAGTCACACAAGGAAAGTAGGTATTTTGAAAGGTGTCTATCAAATAAATCATATCAACAACTAATAATCTCCGAAATAAAAGCATGATGCCCCCAAAGCATGAGGCATGATGTCAGTGGTGAATCTCCTAACAGCTAAGCGTAAATGTGATACCCACGCTCTACAATCTCATCTAGACAGTTGAAGATGGAACATTCCCTGTCATATTGCTAGGAAGACTCGATTTTAAGATATCAGGTCTTTCCAATTTCATCTCTATATTCAGTGCAATTTCAATAAAAACACCAGCAAGTTATTTTATAGAAAATGACAAATCAGTTTTGAAGCTTACATGGAAAACAAAAGACTCTGATTAGTCAACACATACTGAAGGGAAATAAGGTTGGAGAATTGGCATGACCTGACTTCAAGATATTGCAAAAGCCACAGTAATTAGGATTGTGGAAACAAGGAGGCCAATGAAACATAATACAGAGCTTAGAATAAACTTATACAAATACAATTAACTGATATTTGATAAGGAGCAGAGGTAACTCAAAGGAGAAAAGATAGTCTCTTCAACAATAGCTGGAACAACTGAACATGTGACTGAGAAAAAGACACAGGTCTTAAGCACTTCACAAGAAAAAGATCAAAATAGACCATAGATTTCAAGGTAAAGCACAGAACTGTAATACTGGTAGAAGACAACTTGGAAGAAAACCTAGATAAGATTATACATGACATTTTAGATGCAATATGAAAGGAACAATTTATAAATTAGACTATATTAAAATTAAATTATCTCTTCTGCAATAGTCATTGCAAAAAGATGAGATGCAAGATTGCAAAATGGTAGAAAAATATTTGCAAAAAACATATCTGATTTAAAAAATTAACTGTTATCTAAAACATATAAAGAACACTTAAAACTCAACAGTAAGAAAACAATCCAATTAAATCAGTGGGCAATAGATCTTCAAAGACACTTCAAAAAATAAGGTGTAAAGATGAAAGAAAGCATACAAATAGACGTTCAACATCCTATGGCATCAGAGAACTGCAAAATAAAGCAACTATATGATACCACTAAATACTTATTAGAAATTAACAAATCCAAAACACTGACAATGCCAGATTCTAGCAAGGATACACTACTACCATAGAAATGCTCGTTTTTTGTTGGGTTTTTTTTGGTTTTTTTTTTGTTTGTTTTTTGCTGGTGCAAATGCAAATTTGAACATCCACTTCAGAAAACAATTTAGCAATCTCTTATAAAACTGAAGATACCATGATCTATAATAAAGCAATCATGTTCCTAGGTATTTTTAAAAACTGATTTGGCACATATATCCACAAGAGTACAACATATGAATAATTATAGTACTTTTATACATAATTGTCAATTTCCAGAAACAAAAAAGATGTCTTTAAACAGAAAAATGGATATACTCTGCTACATCTATATTACAAAGTATTAATCACTAATTATTATGGTTTGAGTCTGGAAAGCTCATGTTTCTGTCAATACATAGGTGACAAGATAGTATCATGAGGTCTCTGACCTCAGTAGTGGATTAATCCACTTGATGGGTTAGTAATTTGGATGGCCTTATTGGGAAGTGATGAAACCATTAGGAAGGTAAGGCACGGGTGAGGAAATCAGGGAACTGGGATTGTAGCCTTGGGGATTATGTGTCCCTGGCCCCTCGCAATCTGTCTCTGCTTCTGGCTGCCATGAGCTGAGAAACTTTCCTTCACCACACTCTTCTGCCATGATGGTTCTGCCTTGGATCTCGCTGACCATGGACTAAATTCTCTGAAACTGTGATCCAAAATATATCTTTCCTCTACTAAGTTGTTCTTGTCAGGTATTTTTTTATCACAGTGCCAAAAAGCTGAATAACACAGTAATAAAAAAAGAACTCATAAGAGATACAAAAAGAATTGAGGAAAAATAAATGCATTTTGCTAAGTGAATGAAACTGATCATGAAGGGCTACATTTCCTTCCTATTCCAAGTATAAAATATTCTGGATGGGGCTGGAGCAGTGGCTCAGCGGTTTCGGCGCTTGCCTGGCAAGCACGAGGACCCGGGTTCAAACCCCAGCACTACGTACACAACTGAGTGTTGGAGCAACTAAGGCCATGTGAAAAACTAAATAAAGTTGTTTCTCTCTTTCTCTGTCTCTCTCACTGTCCCTCTCTCTTTTAAAAAAAAATATTCTGGAAAAGGTAAAACTGAGAGGCAATAGAGAGTTGAGTGCTTTCCAGGATTTGGGGGATAGGTGAAAAGGCACTAGGAGAAGAGGCATGATTAGGTAAAGCTGACATTTGAGGTTATGTGAAACTATGTGGTGTAATACTGTAAAGGTGTGTATATAACATTATTCATTTGGCAAAAGTTATATTTCTGTACAACGCAGTGAATGCTAGTATGTCTTTTGTCTTGGTCTGTTTTCTGTTGCTATATCTGAATGCTATAGACTGGATTGTTTATAAAGAAAAGAGGTTTATGTAGCTCACACTTCTGGAGGATAGAGAGAACAAGATGAGCACAGTGAGGGCCTCCTTACCACATCATAGCTGGGTGGAAGGAATACATGGCAAGGTAGAGCAAGCCAACCAGAGTGTACTCACTTTTATAACAAAACCTCTCCCTCAGTAACCCTTCAGTCTAGGAATGGATAAATCCTCTGCCCTCATGACCTCACCTCCCAAAGGCCCCTCCTCCAAATATCATTAATAAATGAATACAACATAAACTATGCATTTTGTTTAATAAAGGAAAAATCAGAAATAATAAAAGAAATTACTTGTTCCATGGACTGGGACTGTAGATCAGTGGTAGAACTCTTACCAGAGGGCCTGCATTTGATCTCCAGCACTGCAAAAAATCAAACCAAAACAAACAAAAGAACCTATGTCTTTATGGTATATACCATCAGACTTGCATGTCCTCTTATTACCAGTTTTCTAGAATCTCCATCTGATCCAAAGAAAAATTTGGTTCATGTTCAGAGACTTGCTCTCTATGCAGTCTCCACCCAATCTTTTTTTTTATGTGTGTGGTCTGGATCAAACTCAGGGCCTTGTAAATGCTTCAGCATGTGCTCTTCCACTGTCTCCCTCATGCCCTGCCCTGCTGTCATTCCTAGGACACAAATAGTTTAGCCAATGTTATAGCCTCTTATTCCCTGAACCTTCTCATCTCTGATAACACATCATAATCCTAAGCTTGACCATGTCACGATCTGAAAATAAATTTATGTTTTCTGAAAGAACAAGTTTAAACATCCCTCTCTGACAAAAACATTTTTGTTTTCCTTTATTCTCTTTTTATGTTACACCAGTTTTATCTTCAGACTTTTGTCTCCTCTGATATGTCTCCAATATTCTTCTGTCTTTGGACCCTTCCTGATCTAGCTAATACAACTATGTTAGTCATTCTTTGGCCATGTCTTTAGTGTCTTTGTCCCATTGCTCTTTTGTCACAGCTGCCTGTCAAAACTCAAATGCAGGATTAGCCTATCTCAAATGCCTAACCATCAATACCTGACCCTTCTTTCTTATACCCAGGCTGGAAACAATTACGCACATGCAAAACGGAGATATATCTGGTTTCCCCATGGAATCGGACCCTTAGCATTACGAAGAAGGCTTTTCATGTTTCCTGTTTTGTTTCTATTCCCTTCTTCAGAGCTGTTGCTTCACTCTCCTCAAATACCAAGCACTGCATGTTTCCCTCATTTTCAGTATTGACATCAAGATTTCATAAAGCAAACCAAGGCCATCACAAAATCACTTGCCTTCCTATGAGGACACTATTCAGAGTGTTAACAGGGAGCCAACCCGTATTCACATCTTAGCTCCACTACTCAGTGCATGACCTTGAACAGGTAGCAAACTTTTTCAATGAGTTTTATCTTCTGTGATAACAATAATAATAAAAGGATTGTTTTTCATTGAAATTTTCTGTGGATTAAATTAAATGGTGCCCTTATAAGATTATTCAGAACAGTTCCTGGTGAGTAGGTGTTCATCAAATAATGTAATTAAAACTGTGATTGTTTCTGTTCTTGCTTTTTCTACTTATTTTTTTAAATCAGTGCAGCTCCTTCAATATTCATCACTCCCTCGTTGGAACACCATGGGAACCTCATCCTTTCACCTGTGTCCTGGATCCTATCCTTTCCCTCATTTGCAGATGCTCTTATCTACTTTCAAGTCCTTTCCAATTCTATTCTCTTATATAATCATTAGGCGTTTTCCTATGGCTTACTAATTATCCCTTCATTATGCCTATTACCTTAAAAACAAAAGGAATAAATTTCATTTTCACTAATGGTTACATAGCTCATCAGTCTAGTAGTCCTAGAGATATCAACTGCATACTGTGGAAACACACACACATATACACACACACTGTTTGATGGCTTGGATAACAGGCAGAAATCTGAAAGAAAAGGAAAGGACTTAATCCTTGAAAGAAGAAAAACAGACTGGTAAGACCCACTCTTTAATGACTTTTCCACTGAAGGTACTGCAGAGTTCTAGTGTCAGGGAACCTATGAAGGAGTCTGAGCTTGTGTGCTAGGGAAGTGAAAGGCCAAAAGACAGTGTCACAAGAGGGAATTTTCAAAAAGAGAGAACCACAAAATATGAAGTATCTACATATGTATGTAACCTTCCCTGAAGTATAGATTACTCTAGAACTGCAAAAAACAAAACAAAACAACAAACAACAACAACAAAAAAGCCCAGTTGAGAAAAATACAAAACCAAAACAACTACAATGCTAAAAAATCCCAAACACAAAATTCTCCCATTGCCCAGGTCAGGGAGGAAAGTTGAAATCCTTGGTAGGTAGAGGATCTTGGTACACACCTCCAAATCCAAACTTTAGAACAGCTTCAGTGTTAGGAGTAAAAACTGCATCCACGGGCTAAGACTTCTCCCCAGGACAGAAGACAAAAGCAAAACAATCCAGCAGTTTAAAATCAAGGCTGTAGGCTCTCAGTCTGGTAGCTGCTGAGTGGCTTCTACTTGATCAAAGCTTCTGAGGATAACAATAAATTTAAAACAAATACAAACAGAAAGCCTGCCTAGGTTGAAAGCAGAGGGAGCAGACCCTGGGAGCAAGAGAACACGCTCTGTGGCTTTCTTGCTTTTCGCATTTGACTCCTGAAGACAAGGCAGACTCCACTCTACAGCGCTGGCTGACCATGGCTAAAACATATTCATTCATATGCGTTCAAAGAAATGGAGGGTAAAGATAGGAACAGTCCCAACAGCTGAGGGAGAAAGTGGCAGCCCCACTTGCGGGTAAACCTCTGCTAAGATCTCCAGCGGGCCACTGAGTGATGCGCTGATGGTGCACACTGCAAGGACGCCAGGCATGGTTTTCAGCTGTCATGCAGGTTAGAAGGGACAGCTGGCGATATATGCCCAGCCAAGTTCGTTACTAAAACGGTTACTGATGTGGGGGCGATTCTGGATTAGGATCAGAAGCGTATCGTATTTTTACTCCATACGCATTTGCGATTATAAACAACACAACACCTCAATAAAATTAAAAAAATCAGTACTCTGAAGAGAAAAATGGTAATTTTATACAATATATAATTTTTCGTGCACAGAATGCAATACAAAATTATTAGGTATATTAATAAATATGAATAACTTGACCCTTACCAGAGAGAAAAGGCAGTCAGCTGAGGCCAAACTGAAAATGATCTAGCTGTTACAATTATAATTTAATTATTAAAAATATCTGTTATAACCAACCTTAAGGAAATAAAACATGCATAAATAGGAAATTTTACAATATATGGAAATAGTTTTAAAAATTATAGCTCAATAGGGGCTGCAGAGATGGCTCAGCAGTAGTGTGCTTGCCTGGCACGCATGAGGACCCACATTAGAACCAGAGCACCACATACACAACTGAATGTCAGACAAACAAAAAACAGATGGAAAATAAATAAAATTGACTCTCTCTAAAAACAAACAAAAATTATAGCTCAATAACATGAGTAAAAAATAGCAAAAGCTTTAAGTCCTTCATAAGAAGATATATAAATGGCAAATACATGAAAAGTTGTTCAGCATCACTAATTGAAAGTTTAAGGTAAATTGAGATACCACTTCACCTTCAATAGAAGGAAGAAAATAAAGCCTTTGTAACATTATGTTATAAACTTAAACACATTTCCTCTTTGACTTGATAGCGATTCTTCTAGGTATTTACCCAAGAGAAAAGAAAAATTGGAGCAATGATGTTTTAAAAAATATAATAGTCCACAAATACTGAAGGCAGTCTAAACATTCATCAACAAGAGAATGGATAAACAATTTGTGTGCTATATGTGTGTGTTACTGAAGACTGAACCCAGGAGTACTTTACCACTGAGCTATAATCTCAACTCAGAGACAGGGTCCTGTTAAATTCCTGAGGATACCTCGAACATGTAATCCTCGTGTCCTAGCCTCCTACGTTGCTGTGCCAGCCACCATGCCTAACTTGGATAAACAAATTGTGATGAATGGAAGTCACACAGCATGAAAAAACATTGATAAATTTGTGAATGTGGATAATCTTCAAAAGCATTTACTTAAATGAAAGAAGCCAGACACAAAGAAATTCATGATATATTGTTCTATTTATGTTAAATTCAAGAACAAGCAAAATTAAACTGTATGAAACCAGAAGAGCAGTCACCTTGGGAAATGGGGTTTCACTAGAAATCAACATTACAAATGTTAGTGGGGGCAGTAGAAATATCCTTCCTATAGGTAAACTGGTGTGGTGGTTACATGTGTTTCATACCTTTGTTATAACTTCAAACTCTTTACTTAAAACAAATCCCTTTATTTTACATGAAAGTTATACTTCAATTAGAGAAACTTATTAAAATTCCTTGTCCTCATATAAATAAATACTCTACAAATCCTTTCCTGGCCCAGTCATTGCCACATTCCTTGTTGCCTTCATCTGCATTGCTACCACATTTATTCAGCCTACAATTAATTTCTTCATATGGTTTATTGAATTATCCTTAGATAATGGCCAAATTATATTGTTATATTGTGTGTATGTATGAATATGTAACAATAAATCACATCAATATATACAACTATAATGCACCATTTAAAAATATGGAAAAATTAAAATGTTTAAATCCAAAGAAACAGTTGAAAAAAAGGATAAATAATGAACCAGAACCTCCAAAGCATCAAAATTTTAAAGACACTTTTTATGTAAAAATGCAAAATATTTTTGAAAGAATACACACATAAACATAAAATTTTAAGGTAAAAAAGATCTTGTTAAGCAAGTTAGCTTAAATGATTCTTTTAAAATGTAAAGCTAATGAGAACATATTACTGAATGTCCTCCAGTGATTATTAAGTGATCTTCAGATAAGCCCCAAACCCCTTTCTGTTATGAAGTTCATCTCCTTAGTCTTTTCACAATTGACCTATCAGAATATTCAATTCCGGACATCAGAAATGCTTTAGTTACTTTCAACCCTTTCTCTGCTTCTGGTTCCTTAAACATGCTTTATCTTTGACTTTCGGCAATCCCATTTTCCTCTTACATGACTAATTCCTACTCAATCATCTGTCTCCACATTATTAACCTTTTGTTTTTGGAAGCTGTTTCTGGCAACATATTCTGTTAAATACACAAATGTTCGCATAACACCCACTCCTCTCCTATATTTAATTATCCACATATTTATCAATATTTCTTACTAAACTTTAGACAGATGAGTTGGAGGATCATGTCCGTCCATTTTACAATTACATTCGAAGCACCTACAATTCCTGGTCCATAATCCTACTTCAATCAATGTCTGGTTATTAATAAGTGATTGAATAGTTGAATAGCTGAAATGAAGAATCAATTGATTCAATTGATGCTATGTTCTTCTCCTTTGTAAAAGACAAAACTATATAAAATAGCCATTTAAAGACTGGGTGAATATCGTTTATAAAACTAAGGTTTTATTCTATAAAACCTCATTGCTGCCTAAGCTCGCCACCATTGTGTCTGTTTTTTTTTTCTTTCTTTTCTCCCCCACCTCCCCAAGTGCTAGGGATCATACCCAGGGCCTTGCACAAGTTAGGCAAGTGCTTACCACTGAGTAATACTGTAGTCTTTCGTTAGCATTTTTTTTTTAAAAGCCGTTGACTGATGGGCAAGATAGTTTCAAACAGCAATTTCTGCTGTGTTAAACAATTAAGACTGAGCAGGTTACATAATTCGGTCCTTTTATTAATATGTTACAGATTTCCTAATAGAAGAACTGCTAGATAGTTAAGAAAATAAACAGTTTATAAGTCAAAATCCCAAAGTATACCCAAAAAGAAGCAGCATAGTTAATAACCTTTTACAAAGTATGGTAATTTCTAATTAGAATAATATTCCCAGAAGGAATTTTGGAATTTAATTCATGGAACTTTCAAAGTAACACAAGAAAATATAAAGATCTAATGATTACTGTGTAAATTACTTTTCTGTTTTGCTGTTTCTATTTTAGTTAAATCCTCAGACTTCGCCAAGATAAAGCCTTGTAAATACATCAGATATTTTAAAAAATGTTTGAATGATGAAGAAAAATTTTAAATCATAAATTGTGATCTGTTCTGCCAACTGGATTGTTTTTAAATTATGTTCCTTAATGATATATGATAATAATATTAGCTAGTATCTACCAAATTGTTACTGTTTATCAAACAATGTTCAGGTATTGTACTCATCACTGACAGGTTTTGTTTCAACTTTTTGAAAATAAGTGATGGACAGGATGATTCTTATTTCAAAAAATTATTTTCAGTGTTTTAAACAAGCATCTGAACATGAGCATACATTATTTTTATTATGTTACCATTTCTCCCTTCTCATGTGTATTTTCACTTTACAGAGATTAAAAAGGACCTGTTAGACTTTTTACATATTTATTAATTTTCTCTGTCCCCATATCCATAAACAGAAGACTCCCATTTCAAGTTTTATAGATGCAGGGGTTTTCCCCACTATGCCTCCTATGTCTGAACCATAATATTTTACCAGAATCAGAGTGGGTGGGATTGACTCACTGAAAGATAAATGAATCATTTTAAATGGAATAAATTATAATTCTGTCTTGGCTCCTTTACCTTCATCTTAGTATATATCTACACAAATTTGTTTAGTGTTAAGTATATTAACTCCACCAGAGACTCAGAACACAGTTCTGCAATGCACATAAGTACATTCAGATAGAGTAATTTAACACCAACTATATTAAAAGCTCATTATTGCAGGACTTAAAAATTTCCTATTTGCACAGACAAGAAAAAATCAGGCCATACAAGGTCCACTCAATAATTCATAAAGCCCCATATTGTCACTGTACCTAGCAATCAAATATAATAGTCTCAACAAAATCTGTGAACTTCAATGTCAGACATTGTATTAGAACCATTTAGTGATTTCTCAGTATTTAATTTTATTATTTTCAAGTTCCTATTTCTGTAAGTTTTGACTCAGATTTAAAGAATATTGGGACTGGAGCAGTGACTCAGCGTTTGGAGTGCTTGCCTGCATGGGTGAGGACCCTGTTTCAAACCCCAGCACCACATACACAACTAAGTGGTGGAGAAACAAAGATCAGATGAAAAAGTAATTAAATTTGATTCCCTCTCTCTCTCTAAAAAAAAAAAAGGAAAAAAAGAAAAAATTAAGTACATTTTGAAAAGTATTTTGAACTAATTTTTGCCATCCATCTTCTCACAAGAGAAAAAGGGAACTGGATCTTTAATAAAGTGATGTTGACAATTATTTAACGGCATATTATCTAAAGAAAGTAGGTATCTGTTCAACCACTTGTAAAATTTCCACACGAGACATTAACCAGAGAACTCTACCCTATATTGACACTTCCAATTCATGTCAAATATTTGAAACAAGTATTTGTTGAGAAATAATATCCAAGATATATTTTAATCTATTATTACTAAATGATTAGGTGCAATTTCTCATAAAAGGCCGTGTCTATAAATAAATCATTGGCTCTAATTCTCTAGTTAGGGAGAAGGACCCTTAGAATGGTCTAGTGGCGAGTTAGTCCCAGATTCACATAACAAAAACAAGGGAAATCTATAAAAGTCTTCCAAGTGATTTATTTTTTTGAGACCTGGTTTTACCCTTTAACCCTGTATTGCAATTGGAAAATGATCCTGCAGAGCATGAAATATCAAGCCTTGTATTCTATCCATATTCAGAACACCTTGCCTTTTTTCATTTTTATTGGTTCATTGTAGATATGCACCACATTAGAATATACAATGACATATTTATAAAAGCATGGAGTATAACTTATTCTAATTTAGTCTCTAGTATCTCCCCTTCCAAATTCCTGTTCTCTTCCCTCTATGCTTCTGATCTTTCTGTTATTTGCTAATATTTTTCTTTTTGATATAGTGTTGATGTACATATTGATGAGGTACCCTATGGTACCTATGAACACAGGAAAGTTAAGTCTGATTCATTCCATCAGCTTTCCTATCTCAGAACACCTTGTCTTAAGGCTGAGGTTGAGAAGACAACATTGCCTTCAATCTGCAGATGCGAAATGAAGACATTTGTTGTGCTTGCCTTACTTCTGCTCTTTATTTCTAGCACTCCAAAATATAGACCTCTTTTCTATTACTAGAATTTACTTGCAAAATTGGTAATGGACTAATTCATAATGTTTTCCAAAAAAATGGATTAAAGAACATCTGGAAGGATTTTTTTTTTTTTAATAGAGAGGGACAGTGAGAGAGACAGAGAAAGAGAAAAACAACTTTATTTAGTTTTTCACATGGCCTTAGTTGCTCCAACACTGAGTTGTGTACATGGTACTGGGGTTTGAACCCGGGTCCTCGTGCTTGCCAGGCAAGATCCGAAACCGATGAGCCACTGCTCCAGCCCAGGAAGGATATTTTTATTCTGACCTTTATTCTTTGTAGTAACATAGAAAGTCTTCTTCAGAAATATTCAGTGACAGAAATAAAGTTTTCTTTAATTTTGTCAAGAATTAAAATAAAAAAACCTCTTCTGACTTTTCTATTATATGTAAGTATTTAAGTCACTTAAATGGTTAATCTTTCTAGAAGAACTAAGATAGGGAGGGATGATAAATTTCCTTTGTAATTTGAAGCAATAAAATATTCTTACTTGAAAATCTTTGTCCACTTTGCTCTGAGGATTACGATATAAATCCTTTACTCATCAACATACACCTTGAATTATAATTAAATTACGAACCTTGTTATAGTAAACTGTTTGCATCTATTTGTATCACCAGTTTTCTTTGTGCTATTTTGTTATAGGTTTTATTTCTGTGCATATTTTAATATGATGACATTATTGGTGACTAAGTGATTTACTTTTGAAGACTTTTAGTAAAGATAAAAATATCTTGTGTTACAATGATTGCTACAGTTTTGACAATGTTTCCCCCTTATCTGTATCCTGTATCGCAATATACTTCTAATAAATGTGGGGGAAAAAAAGAAAAAAAATATCTTGTGTTTATCTAATTTTCATCATTTTTTCCAAACAAAGGAATTTTCATCTGAAAAACAACTATTTCTATAGTAATAATTTAGTGTGTGTGTGTGTATGTTTGACTTGTGATTGAATCCAGTGAACCCAGGGGTGCTTAACCCACTGAGGCACATCCCCACCCCATTTTATTTTTTATTTTGAGACAGTATTTTGCTAAGTTGCTTAGGGTCTTACTGAGTTGCTGAGGCTG
The DNA here is from genome assembly GCA_004027875.1 of Aplodontia rufa. NCBI lineage: Eukaryota > Metazoa > Chordata > Mammalia > Rodentia > Aplodontiidae > Aplodontia > Aplodontia rufa. The sequence continues at coordinate 24,971 of PVKS010008772.1, forward strand.
TCTTTGATGTTGTGGTTCTCCTGCCTCAGCCTCCTGAGTCGCTGGATTACAGGCATGTGCCACCTCTTGCAACTTTGTGTTTTGTGTGAAAAGTTCTGGCAATATTTATCTGAAATTTTCTTCCTTTTGCCTTAATTTTTTTCTTTAATGTACATTTTTGCCTTCAGAATTTTTAGAATGGTGTTCCATTGTCTTCTCATTTACATTGTTTCTAAAGAGAAATCACAAATGCTTCCTACTGCAGTTTCACTATATACGATTTTTCTTTTTCCTACAACTGCTTTCAGGACTTTTTCCTGGTTATCAGCATTGACGATGGTGTTCCCACGTCCACATTTCTCCTGAAGCAACAACAATAACAACAACAAAGAAAAGTAACTATTTATGGTTCATTTAATATCCCAAATCTATGGGTTGATGTTCATAAATTAAATTTGGAAAATTTTCAACCAATATCTCTTCAACTTATCTTTTTTCCTATTTTACTCTTTTTCGTTTCTTTACAAGACTATAATTACATATATTCTGCATTGTGTTGTGATTTTATCCATTTATAATACATTCGTACTTTAGTTTGGACTATTTATTTTGATTTATTTTCATGTTTACTGAACTCTAGTTTCCTTTTAGCAACCTATTTTTAATCGCTTCCAACAAATTTTTATTTCTGAGACTGTGCTTTACTTTTTAAAACATTTTCCACTTATTTCTTTTCTGAAGGCTTCTGACATTATCCATTGTTCTTCTATTTTACCTAACTTCTAGAATTTCTTCAACATATTTATAATAATTATGTTCTGACCTTTAATTCCAACATTTGGGTTATATGTGGGTTTGTTTCTAGTGAATTACTTCTTCTGTTTCTTCATATTGCTGGATAATTTTTTAAATTGTTGATGTCATATGTTGTGGAGGCTCTGAAATCTGTTACCTTCTTCCAATAAATGCTGCTTTTTGTACAGGGATGCTCTTAAAGCATTGGCAATTTACTTGATCTTTTAAAAGGTTATTTTTGGGCTTTCTCAGAGTGCTTGTTTGGGGATTTATTTTTTGTCTTCTGTCAAACTTGTTAGTGTTTGGATGCAGTCTTTATTCCTAAATTGTAATTCATGTTGTTTTAGTGCAGACACTGAGATCTTTACCAATTTCCTCAAAATGGTGAGAACCATGTCCCTGATCTGTTTCCCTATCAATGGGTATCTGCTAATACCTAATTACAACTCTTTCACTCTTTCTATCTTATAGATGCTGTTTTCCCCATATGGGCTCATTGAGGACTTGTTCTATACTGAGCAGCTCTAAGCAAATGTTTTGAGAGAGATCTATATGAGAAGACTAGTTCTTTCCATTCTTGGTCTCTACACTCTAATCAACCAAATCTAGGTTCCAAGTATTCCAAGGTCTCACTCCTTAAGAACAATAAAGTGGTGGATTTTCTCTCGAGTTCTACCAAGGCCATGCCATGTAGATTTGGGATTTCACCTTGGGGAAAACCATGTAAATAGAGATCTTACCCAGAGTCATTTTATCCTTTCCAGGTAAACCTCCTCTAGTTTGTGCTATTTTATTTAAAATTTAGGTCCTCAAATGTTTGTCTTCAATAATTTTCCATAGGTTATAGTTGTTAGGAGGTAGGTTATTCTTTTATAAATTATTTCATAAATAAAAGAAACTAAAAAGTCCTATAAGTTTTATGTGCTTGACTAGCTAATAATTAGTAAACCAAATGTCTTCTGAAATATTTCACTAAAATTAGATTAATTTAAATGCATAATACCTCTTAATTATGTGAATGTTGATACAACTAATGAATAAGAGACAGAAATTAAATGGCATCATATTAAAGCATATCAGTCATTATGTTATAGCCATAGTAAAGTTTACATGGATAGACACTTGGAAAACAGCAATCAAGAATTTCAAATAAACTTTTTCCAATTATTTACTGAAGTTGCTAATACTTCCTGAAAATACTAATATTTACTGAAGTTGTTTTCTAATGTTTATTGATATCACTCTTGTATTTAGCTCCATAATTTAAATTGCTTGTGTTGTGTCGTATTTTGCACAAACACATAAGTTCCATCTTATTGTTTTTCTCCTATCTACCCACAATTACTTGTTTCTATCTAGATCAATTTCACACCTAAAAATTATTTATTTCCACTTGAATAGAGCAAATTTTGTGCGAAAAAAACCCATATTCAAGTTTTAAAGTAAATGGTAGACTGAAATCTGTCTTCTTAGATTATAATTGTTTTTATGTTAGGACTGAGAACACATTATAAAAATTTATTGCCAGTAATTTTCTTGTCTCCACAACTCAAGACTATAATACAGCTTATCTTCTGGAAAAAAATATCAAAGAAAACTGGAATATGGAAAGTATTCAGTCTGTTGTTTTTAAATCTTGTATATTTGAATTAAACTTCTGAAACACAATTATTCTAAACAGAATATTAAATTCTCCCCCCTATACTATGTGCAGCATTTTAGTGATTATTAATAATAAATATCAATATTGACTACCATAGAACTCCCCTACCTTGTGTGTGTCTGTGTGTGTGTTTGCGTGTGTGTGTGTGTGTTGAATCAGACCTAAAGAAAAATGCTGCTTGGGCATCTATTTAGTTTCCACCTCAACTATACTACAAATGCACCATTACTTTGATTGTCAGATATCCTGTGCAGAACTCAAAGCTGCTTCTTAAGAGTTCTAGTATTGCTAATAAAGTGAAGGCATGTGATTGTAGATAGGGAGCTTCTTGAAGTTATATGTGATTCTTGTTACTAGGAAACGATATGCCTAATTTTAAAATCTCTTTCATACAGACACAGCTCAACATAGACACATATAGATATGTTATATATACATAAGTGTATGCATACCCAAAACTTTGCACATACATAACAACCAAGTTAAAATAAGAAATAGTCTTACAGAGATATGATTTCTACATAGTTGTACTGAAAATCGGGTCACTTTTGATATGTCAAGCAGCATATGATTAATCCTAGATTTCTTATTCTTGACCTTAAAAATATGCAGAACAGAGAGTTAAAGGATAAAGCAGCTAAAATTGAAAATTTCCTTGTTTGGGGGTCCTCTGTGTTGGAAATGTGTGGAGGGTAGTGAAGGGAAGCATCTGGTTAAATTGTCAGTGCTGAATTTAGATATTGCAGGATTCTTGAGTTTACTTCTCTTAAGAGGCCAAGAAAGTCATGTGCATATCAATGTAGTCAATGTCTATGGATTTAAAAGCATTAGAAACTATCCACTTAAATTGTTCTTCTATTACTACAAAATTTTCAAATTGCTTAAATGATAGAGTACATTCACCCAAGCATCATTATGTTTTTTCTTTCCACTTTATTTCCTTTAAATTGTATTGAGGCATTATTGATCAAAATTTCCTATTGGTGGATCTTTCTCAAAGATTAATACTAAATATAGAAGAATACAAAAAGGAAGATCACTCTGAGCTGCTTGCCCGAATGACCATAAAACTTCTTGGGACATAAGGAAAACTCCATTAAAGTGAGCAATCTTACAAACCAGAATAACTACTTGTTCTACTATTTTGAAGAAATCATATTTGACCTGGTGGCAATTTTTCACTCCTTCACTGAGGAAATCAGGTTGCCTATGCTCTCTTAGCCCTGAAGGTAATTGAGAGATTTCATTATATCATCTTTTTGTGTCACAAAGCTTCAAAATAATACATGTATGCCTTCAGTTACACACACACACACACACACACACACACACACACACACACACAAGAGAAAGAAATGCCACAGTTTGGGTAGATGACTTAACAAAGTTAGTTATATAAAAGCCATTATGCAGTTTTGTGGTCTAAATGCTTGTGTCTCTCCAAATTCATATGTTGATATCCTAACCTCCAAGGTGACAATACATGGAAAAGGGTCCTTTGAGGAATGTGCCCTTGTAGTAGAAACCCCCAGAGAATGCCTTCCTTCTTCCAGTGTGGAAAGTTGCAGTAATAAGTCACATAACAAAGCAGGCCTCACAAGACACTGAATCTGATACAGCCTTGATGTTAGAATTTCTTGTCTTGTCCACTCTCTTTATTCCTACCCTACATCCAATATATTATATTGTTCATACATGTGTTCTGTTGGTTGTTACACATTGCATCATTATTTCTCCCATTACCGGAAAAAAAAACCCTCTGTAACTGAAATTCTAGGAGCATAAAAATAGAAGAGTCCAGACCCAAAATCAAAAGACTTTCCTGATGAGGATGAATATGTTGAGAGATCCTGGGAAAAGAACTTCCAATCTCAAAATTGTAGGGTTAAACACATCTTCAAAATCATGTGAGTTTGACAAAAAATGAAAAGAAATTTAACATTTGAAACATATTCTCACTTCCATAAATCACCTGCTCACTTTTCCTGTTCAGTTAAAAAGCAAATTAAAAGAATTGAGACGTAGACAAAAGTGACAAGACTAAATTTAAATCAATTTATAAAACTAAGTTAAATGTAAGTATTTTTGAAAGCTTCTTAAATGAAAATGACCCGATTGGACAAAATGTTACTGAAGTTTTGATTGCAGAAATGAATCTGCATGGGATATATTTCAGGATATATTGTTAGGATTTTTCTCTAGATTGGCTTTCACCCTTCTTCTGGATTTTTCACGGGTGACTGGTGGGCAATGAGAACAGTATCCCTTTTAGGAAAAATGTATCATTTCCAATATTGGTCAGGAAAACTTTGTTTTAAGTGATCATTAAAAACCTTTTAAAGTAGTACTTGTAAAAAGACAATTCATTATGTAGATTTTTCCCATTTTAAAATTATTTTTATATAAATAAATTATGGTAGTTTGGATAAAGAAAAAAGATTGAAAAATTCAACTAAATAAAAATTGCATAACATAAAAATCATCATAAACAAAGTCCCACAGATAAAATTTCAAAAAATGGGAGAAAATACTGTCATCAAATATGCCAAAGGAATATAATTTGTATAATAATTATTTTCACACTTTACATATGAAGTATCTCATAAAATTAGGATAAAAGTTTGAACATTTAGAAAAAATTAAAAATGTGAAGAAAGATTTTCCTTAGGAATTCTACAAATTGCCTTTGAATTTAGGCAAAGATATTCAACTTCAGTCATAATGAAAAAATTCAAAGGGGTGGGGTGACACTCACTTGTAGAATGCTTTCTTACCATATGCAAGACCATAAGGTCAATCTTCAAATCTTCAAAAAAGGTAAAAATAAAAAAGGAGATATACAAAATAAAACTGCCCTCATAATACCATTTCTCATCTATCCAGAAACAAGTCCAGAGCTTGCCATGTCTTCTACTGCTGAGGCCATTCACCTATTCTTGACGTAGGAAGACAAAACCATTGGGAAGAACTTAACAGTAGCTGAAGAAGGAAATCCTGCATGAATCTATCCTTTAACCTCCTAATCCCATTTCTAGAGATTGATCTTCAAAATGCACCTCCATGAACAATAAAAAGACTACAACAACGTTGAAACATTTATTTCAGCCAAATATTGGACGAATAAGCGATGTTAAGTACATACCACGATAACCATGTAGTTAAATAATAACTTGAAGATGAACTTTGTGAATTGATATTGCATGATTTATAGGCTATATTGTGAAGGAGAAAAAAGGTAGAAAACATTCCTATTATACATTCTTTTGTTTAAGTGTAAATGGGGCATGAAAGGTATGTTTGCATATATTGTGTTCAGGAAGCCAGCCAAACAGAATTGAAGGCACACGCACAGACACACAGACACACACATACACAGAGACACACACACACACACACATGTGGGCCCCACACTCCTATAGCATAATTATCACCGCTTCTTCACCACCAAATTGACCCCATTAGTAATTACCGCATCACTTTTGGCAGCTACGGAGGCTCACTGCGATGATGAATGGCTGTTCGCCAAAGGGCAGTCCTCCTTCTTAGGCTTTTTCATTTCCTCATTAGCTGCTTGTGATATTGTCATATATATTTCTATAAGACTTCCTTCATGAAAACCTAATTCATTCAATATTACATCTCTCCTGAAATGCTGGGCATCACATGCTTCTAGGTATTTGAAGAAACTTTATTTTTAGCCTCTCTTTTTTTGTGCCCTGTTAGCATTTATGGCTTTCCTCTTTCTGCAGCAAGAGGGGAAGAAAGGCTAAAAATGAAAGCCATTTAGAGAGAGGAGCCTCTTGAATCCTTGGGATGACTATTTTTCCTGCTATGCCAAATATTTATATAACAGCTATATAAAGGAGTATTGTTCAGTTGGTGTCACTTCCCTTGGTACCAAAGGTCAACACCTCCTTTAATAGATTCTGTTTAAATATGTCTGTACTTACAATACTGTGATTTTGATTTCTGTGCCTGCATAATCCAAAATGATCCAATAACAATGTAACACATGACAATCTGAACAAAAAGTCTAGCCAGAGTCTAATAATAATATTGTGTATAAATTTTCAGATTCTCCTAAACTGACTGAAAAAAAATTGTCTGAACGGTCCAAATACCCAGGAAACGTGAATTACTTTTATTAATTCTTTAGGATGAGATGATAAAGGAAAGGATTTTTCAAATTCAGTGAAAGATAGTGTTGTCACTACTGTTTGTAATTGATTTTTAAGCCCATTTCCTAAGTCTTGAGTAGAAGTCAAATTCACACTCTTCAATTTTTTGTGTCTTCCTAAGTCTCAGTAGCAGACCCTGAAGTCAGAGATTAGAAGCTTCAGGATAAGAAGACTGGAGATATTCATGTTCACTGCTCTTTGGTGAAAAAAGAAATCTAAGGAAATGAGTGGATATTCGTATTGGTTAACTACTCCAGCTTAGCACAAATCATGACAAGGGACCAAATATAAGTCTAAATATAATTCTCCTCTGATAACTTGAGTTGGCTATTGTATAAGATAATCAGAGGTAACCAGGTAACCAATATTCTCCACCAGAAGGGATTACATGGGTTTATCTTACCATTTGCTCAATCTCATCATCGCCTTTTTCAGTGTATTTCAATTCCCTACAAAACACCCACCCACCCACACACACACACACACAACTTACTTTGCCCTTCTCCTCTTTTTCATAAGTTATCTTTGGGACATTTAGATACAAAAAATTGCTTCCTTTGTCCTCCCAACATACTTTACTTGTTTTTTTTTAAAGAGAGAGGAACCATGAGAGAAAGAAAGAGAGAATAAATTTTTATTTAGTTTTTCATGTGGCTTTTGTTGGTCTAATACTTCATTTTGTTTATGGTACTGGGGCTCAAACCAGCATCCTTGCACATGCCAGGTACACATGTAACCACTGAGCCACTGCTCCAGTCCCCTCCCAACATACTTTAAATGTTGGTTTTTATCTTCTAATCCTATTTAAAACATTAGAAAACACAATTTTTCAATACATTTTTCTTTAAACGATTTGACCTTTAATTTTCCACCCAGGTACACGTCTTCTCATACTGTACACATATTCACTGCTCTAGTTTGACTTTTAAATGTCCCCAAAAGGCACATGTATCAATACTTTATTTTCAAGATTGGAGCTATTGAGAACTGGTGGAATTGTTAAGAGGCAGGTCTTAGTAGGGGGGAGGGGAGGGCTTCCTGTCCCTGGAGGAATGCCCTTGAAGGGTATTGTAGAATCCTGGTCTGTGTCTGTCTGTCTGTCTCTGTCTCTCTCTTGCTTCTTGACTATCTTGAGGTGAGCAGCTTTGTCTTCCACATGCTTCTGTTATGATTTGCTGCCAAAATAATGAGTTCAATAATACTTGGACTGAAACCTTCAAAACTGTGTACCAAAGTAAAACTTTCCTCTTTTAAGTTGATTATTTTTGGTGTTTTATTACAGTAACAGAAAGCTGTTTAACACACTCACAAAGGAATCATTAATTCGTGGAATAATCATAAGCAATTAGTGAAGACAGAGCAAGATTGATTAATTGGAAGACTGTTAAAGCACTATTAGAAAAGAAAACATATTGAATCCAAAGACATACAGTATTGATATTGTGGTGTAACATAGAAATAACTTGGAGAATATATTCTAGGTTGCATGTTCCCTTGGTTCTTATATTAAGAGTTAAAATATAGATTTGAGTTATAAACAGAGCTGATACATTAACACAAAATAGAAGTTAAAATCATCTGTACCTATTTTTCCGTGACACCTTGAAAGGAATTCTTTCTTGTCAAAAGATTTTGAGTATTTAATTTAGAGATTAAAAGCATTAACACTGAGCTATTAATAATTTATATATCTGACTAAAGCATGATAATAATTATCTTTAAGGCACCTGACGTTTCTTTTCCCCAAATGGAGCTAAAATTTGGCACCCATATGCGCTCAGTTTAAACACTGGTATGAAACATTTTTCTAGAGTGTTATAACAAGATTGCTTTACTATGTTTAGGAAACTAAATATTTTTGAAATTGATAAAATACATTGAAAAGGTAGGCAAATCATATTAAAATATTTTTGCAATCCAAAAACTGCAGTAATAAAATAGTATATACTTTTAAGTACTGTTTGGGTATATGTGTAATTTTATTCATATACTAAAGAAAATTGTGGTTTCCCAGCTATATTTTCAATTTTTCTATTTGCTGATATTTTTTAATAAACATGTCAGATCAGTTTATTTTCCAGATAAATTTAATCTTCTCTTTGAAAGTGTAGGTGTACTCATAGTTTTCCATCTTTGAATTGTCAATTTACATTAAAATACAACCTTGCCATAACTGATTAAGGCATCTTAAGCTTCAGAAAGAAACATTGAACATAGTAGATGTTAGTATGTTGACCTCGTATTTTTAAACTTCAGCTGCACTAGTGACATTTATAATTAACACACTATCAAGCTCCCACAAAAGGGCTTAGAAAGGGCACAATGGTAAAATCTATGAAAACCTTCCAAGGTGGGAATTAGAAAATTAATAGAGATGACCACAGTTTCAAGAAACTATGTTTTTGTTTTGTTTTTTGCTCTTCTGGAAAATCCCACATGCAGTTGTTAATCAAAATTCTACTGGAACTTGTCTCAATCTTTTCCTGATGCCTCATAATTGAAAAGTTGAGTATGACATATACCATGAAGACTAAATAAAACTTAGAATGGCTGTCTTAGACCTAGAGCAACGTGTAGAAACTTTCGTTAATTTTTTAAATTATTTCATACTAGGTCTTTGGGATTACATCACAGATTTATATCTGTGGAATACAATGTGTTTTAAATATTTTATTTCTTTTTCCCCATTCTGTAAAAATTAATTTTAATAAAGGGATATAGTATTACTTCTGCTGTAAGAGAGGTCACCTTGCACCCAGGAGTTTAGAGAGAAGTTGGTCCTGTTCCATTCCAAATGTAGCAAGAAGATCCCACTGTGCACAGACATTTGGTCTACATAATCGACAGAGAGGATTCAACTTCATTATAGAAGTTTGTGAAACAAAAAGTGTCACCCTGTACCACAGATAAGGCCAAATACCCTTGAGCATCTTTGGATCCTGTATTTAATTGTATCTCTTCCCAGAAAAGCCCCTGCTTCTTCAACATGCAAAATTCCACCTGTGTCTATACACAGTAATCAGGTTGCAGTGAGAGACAGAGTCTAGAGCAGATCAACATCATTACAGAACCAAAAAACGTCAATTCTACTTCAAGCAGATCCACAGAATACCTTTGACATTATTAATTAGGAATAACTGTTTGAAAGTACCTTCTTGAAAATATGCTTCAAATTTGTCTTCAATGGAAAGAAATATATGATGTTAATAAGTATCAGATGATAATGAGATAGATTTTTATAGAGAATATAAAGACTGTACCATAAAATTTGATTTAGAGTTTATGAATCAAGACACTATAAACTGAAGAACACAAGTAGAAATATTCTGTTCAGCCAGCTTGTCTTCTTTTAATTTAAGGTACATTCTACCATTTAAAACCAGGGAAAGATTCACTCAAATATTCAATTCCTTCCATGTTTAAAAAATCAGACCTGCTACTAGTTAGACCCACATTCTTTTTTTTTTTTTTTTAAAGAGAGAAGGACAGTGAGAGAGAGAGAGACAGAGACAGAATCAATTTTTATTGAGTTTTTCACATGGCTTTCATTGCTCAGAGACTTAGTTGTGTATGTGGGTGCTGGGGTTTGAACCTATGTACTTGTGCATGCCAGGCAAGAGCTGTAACCACCAAACCACCACTCCAGCCCCTAGACCCACATTCTTTATATATATAAATTGAGCTGAAAATTACATTGCGATCCCTATTCTGGTCTCTTTTATAGTCACTTGGGCATTTGAGTTGCAAATTCTGCTTAAAAGGAAGTTTGCAATTTAAAAACTTCTGGATACAGCAACTTCTGAAGGATGGCCTCTAGAACTCTGCTCTCAGGTCACTGTGCTTTAGAACTCTGTCTACTTATAATGAGCCCAGAAATAGGTGGGATGAGAAAACTGACCTAAGAGTGTATAAGTTTTTATAAAACCCAATCTCAAGAAGGATTGAACCCTGTGAATCTACAGTTCTCACCATAACACTTAAGATCTCTACATACATTTATCAGGGCTGACTTTCTGAAAACCTTCTGAATTTCAAGGAAGGCTTCTGGTTTGGTGCACAGCATGACCATCTGTCTGCATGCAGGGCAAGCGCCGTAACCACCAAGCCACCGCTCCAGCCCCAGGGAAATATTTTTTTGTTTTGTTTTTACTAAGACTTTTAGTCATAAGAATTTAGACAAATAATTACTTTCAATGCCATAGAATATGTTCAAATCACTTTTCATAACACTTCACAATGGTTAGCAAGCTCTTACATTGTGATAAACTCCTTCATTTCAGGTACCTCTAATTTGAAGAGTAGGTAAAATAGATATTGTAACATTTAGTGGTTTCTAAAAAAAATAACTTTACTCCAAAAACAAATAAATAATCTGAAAAGCTGTAAGGAGAATACTGGTCTATTTTCTATGAATAATGCAATTCTGAAGTAGGTTCTCTAAATACCTAAGTTTTCAGCAAGTGAGTAAATACTTTATACTGTGGTGCTGTTGTTAACAGCCAAAGTCCTGGAATTAGGAGAGCTGGGTTATTGCTCTGCTTTTGCTGTTTATTAGCTCTCAGATCTCGGCCAATTTAATAAATTTTTGAAGTTTTATTTTTCTTATTGATGCAATTAGTTACAGTTATCTTATAGTACTACTGGAAAACATGATATAATGTGTGCTAAGTACTTAAAGCAGGTTGCTGCATGACAGGAATTCAATAAGTAATACTTAATAGAATTGCATTGAGATTCACAGGAAAACAGATGGAGTATTTGAATTTACATACTAGGCTCAAATAATATTTAGTCTATTTTAAAGGAATTTTTCATCATGAATTTTATAGCTTATAAGCAAAAAGAAAGCAATGTGGAATTTAAGTTGACAATTTAAATGATGAAATGAATTTGAGAAAAGGAACCTAAAAAGGTGCCAGAATCATACTTGGAAATTTTTATGTTACCTTCTACTGTACTTCTTTGTGCTGAAAGATTTGTAAAAAGCATTTTCTGTTTATTTATTGAAACAATATTTTAGTACTTGAAATGCTATCAAGCACGATGCTTTCAAGAGCTCATTTCACATTTGCATCGACAAATGGAAACATTTTAAACGGATATTTTCTCCATTACTAGTATTTTACAATGTTGTTGAACAGTAGCATTTTCCTTTGAATTTGTGGTAAAGCTGGCTTCTTTTACACCCCCTCTTTTCTATCCTTCAAAGTTGCTGAAATTCTCCTACTGGGTAATGAGAAACAGGTGTGCATGAGTCAAAACTCAGTCAGATGAAAACTAACCCAGGCCTTTATTCCTCTGATTCATATAACAGATACAGTGTTCTGACATCCAACTAAGTAGGAATACTTAATTTGTCGCTTGATTAATGTTAATTGGAAATTAATCCTGATACAATTTTCACACTATTGATTGTAAACTATGTACTATATCTTTGGAAACAAACTAAATTGTGTATTCGTCATACTGCAACACTCACTTCTGTTTTTTAAGTAAATTTCTTCATAAAATTCTGTATATGAATTATGTATATATATCTATCTATAATACATATGTATAAATATACATATATATCCATAATAAATACGTGTAAATATACATATATATCTTTCTCAATATGTATAAAACACTTAACTTATAAAACATTCATAAAAATGCTGACCAAGATTAAAGATATTAAAAATTTGTTTAATATGCTACTTATTTTATAAACTGTTCATTAAGGACATAGATTCAGTGTATCTCACTAGTAAAATCAAAATAGGAACATATATTCATAAGACAGGAGTATGAATTTCTGCAAAACATTGCATATGTCATTAGTAACAGCAAAATAACATTGTCAATAATAACTATTAAATATCCATTAGAATCTTATATAAAATTTTTCTATATTAAATATATATGATGAAGGATAAGGTATTAAGCTAAGCTTAAACAGCAATCTGAAAATATTAGCACTATTGAAAGAAGATTTTCAGTTCACCCTAATTTTGTCCTGTAATAATAATCTCAATCTGAGGGAGACTACAAATTCACATAAAACACTATTTCTTACTTAAATGATTTTTTTTTAAGAGAGAGGGACAGCGTGAGAGAGAAAAAGGCAGAATCAATTTTATTTAGTTTTCCATGTGGCTTTGGTTGCTTGAACACTTTGTAATGTATGTGGTGCTGGGGTTTGAACCCATGTACTCACACATGCAAAGCATGTGCCGTAACGTCTGAGACACCGCTCCAGCCCCTAAATGAATATTTTTAAAAGAATTATTAACTACAATTTATGAAAATCTTTAAAACATAACAAGATTTAAGAAACATTTTTTATTTGGAAATATTTATACAACCTTTAAGAAAACTAACAGAAACCTTGCAAATCCAGTGTGTTTGCTAAACCTTCATTGCTGTAATTAAACCTAAAATTACTATCCTATCAATGTACTTTAGATGTTCTGAATATTGAATATGAAATGATAGACTTTTATAAGAAATTTGAGAATATTAAAGATAATGATCAAGACATGATATTTAACAAGTATTATAATGATTTAGAGTCATCTGTATTATTACCATTGTAACTTGGAAAGTATACATGAAAAATACATCTGTCTGCTAACAGCTCTTTTTCAAAGTCATTATTTCCATTACAATACGGATATCCATGATTATTCTCAAGTGCGCTTGGAAGAACTACAATTTTTTGAAAATGGCTAATAAATATTCAAATGAAAATGTCCATGTGCTATTTTTTAATCATAAAATCCACTTACTCTTAAACACATGAATAATGTATATTATGTAATTATGCTTTGAAGTATTGAAAACTTTAAATTAATTTATTTTTAAATTAAAGGAAAATATTCATTATCATTATAAAATAGCCAATGATAAAAATAAATATAGCAAAAATATTTAGGGTCTCTCTATATCACCTACTCCAAGCATTGCTTCCCTCTTCTCAAAGTTCCGTTGTTATAGCCCTTTCCAGATATTTTTCTGTTTGCATCTGTCTATTTGTTTATATGTAGTATAGATATAGACAGATGAATGTTCTAGATACAAATTAGATATGGAGATAGAAATGGATATATGTAGCATGCATAAATCTATGTGTGTAAACAGGTTTCTCTTGCAGGAAAAAAATGTTTTGACTATTTTTTTTTAAAATCTGCATGTATACCCATTTTTCCCCAATAACAGAAAGCTTAATTTTTTCAATTCATTGAAAACTCAGGAAGTTAAAGTATTTGTCAACTGATTCAAATATAGTTTTAAATGCCAATAGCTCACACAGAGTTAGGATATCAGTTGAAGAACTATGGCCCATGCTTGTCATATCTCCACATATTATCTATGGAGATGCTGATAGCCATCAGATCATACTTAATACTGCTGGTTATTATTGCTGTTCGCAATTAGTATACTCAGTCACAGTGGAATGTGGCTATTTCTCCATTGGAATCTCTGGGGACTCTGAGATTTTATTTATTTAATTTATTTATTCATTTACTTTTAAAGAGAAGGGGACAGTGAGACAGAGAGAAAAAAAGAGAATCAATTTTATTTATTTTTTCATGTGGCTTTCATTGCTCCAACACTTCCTTGTGTACATGGTGCTAGGGTTTGAACTGACATTCTTATGCATTCCAGGCAAGCCTGATAACCAGTGAACCTCCTCTCCAGCCCACTCTGAGACTTTTAATAATCTATTTGCCTCAGCACCACCAGATAGCAATGTCTGTTTTGTCTCCTGTCTAATGAAACAGGGAAAGAGGGGCCTAGATTTTGTCAGGTTTTCACGCAAGTAGTTGGACACAGATAGGCCTTTTCAACTATCAAGTCTAACCATATCAAGGAGTTTTGCAGATCATCTTTGCTTCAGTACAAGGGACAATAATAAGAATCTTCCACAGCAGTTTTTATTAGTGTCTAAATTTCTTGCTTCTTTCTTCACTGCAGCAAATTATATATCTCCAACTCAGTTCCAACAATTATATTCTTTTCAATTTTTATAGAATTATTAGGCTCTTTCATATTTATTAAATATAATATGACAACATGCAACTTCACTTCTACTAATTAGTGTGTTGACCCCTCTAATTTCTATAAGATAGCATTTTTTTCAAATTGAAAAATTTTCTTTGCATTTCTATTTTTTGAAATATCTCAATTTCCTTATTCTGGTTTTCTTCTTGAAACAATTTAATTACTTATACTTTTCCCTAACTCTGAGTTATCTGCATTCATGAAACAAATTGTGTTTGGTTACACACATTCTATTAGTATTCTCTTGGACTCAATTGATAATATTTAATCTATGATATTTACACCATGTTCATGAATATGTCTACTTTCTTTTATTAAGAGCATATTTTTATTTTATCTCACTATTGCTATCAAAATCCTTTCTATAAGGAATCAACGTCATTAGTAAAGATTGTCTTATGGGATATTTTCATTAATTAAATACACATCAAATGCATGCACACATGTATATGTATGCACATATTAGATGATGTTTAAACATATGAACTTACATATACATGTACATGAAGAGCATAATCCCTTTCTTTTTGGAGTGTTTCCAGATACCAATTTCCAATGATTCTTCTTTGCTTTGCATTGCACAATCAGTCAATCTTATTGTATTTTTATCTTGCACTTCAATTCTTTTTTATTTTAAAAGAATCAATGCTACCAGTGTCACCTCTTTCTAAAACATTTTGCAAACTATTGCTCAAGTAGTCTTTCTAAATACGCTCACTACCACAATTTATTTTCTTTTCAAAAATTTCATTTCAATTTTCATTTATGAATATTATTTTTTTCTTTTCTTGGAGAGAGGGAGAGAGTAAGAGAGCAAGAAAGAAAGAGTCAATTTATTTTTTTCATCTGGGTTTTGTTTTTCTGACACTTAGTTGTGTATGTGGTGCTGGAGCTTTAACCTGGGTCTTCACAAATGCTAGGTAAATGCTGTATCTACTGAGCTACCACTCCAGCCCTATTATAGTTTCTTAATCATGTAATGACTGGGTAAATGCACTTTCTATGTTAATACTTACAACAAAATATGTTGGAATGAAGACGTATTTTAATCTTTAATTCTGAATGTACTTTGAAATCTGTTAGAAAAATATGACTTCACTAACTGGTAAATCTTTGCATGGTATAATATAAATAGGATAAGAGGAATCTTTAGGTAGGCATCTGTTTTGGTTTGGATATCAGGTGTTGCCTAAATGCTCTTTAATGCAGAAATACTGAGAGACAAAATTATTCAATTATGAGAGCAATAATTTCACCAGTCCATCCTAGTTTGAATAGACTCAGTGGGTGCTAACTCTAGGTATGTGGGGCATGGTTGGAGGAGGGTGTTTCCAGTGGTATGCCCTGGAAGAGTATGTGTTCCCTATGCCCCTTCCCCCACTCCTACTTCCTGAATACACCATGAAATGAGCAGATTTCCTCCACTGGGCTTTTCACCCATGAGGCATTGCTTCAAATTTGGCCCAGAGCAATGGAATTGTTCCTCTATGGATTGAGACCTCTGAAAATATACACTTCAAATAAACTTTTCTTCCTTTAGGTGGTTCATGTGAAGTAATTTGTACATACTGATGCAAAAGTTGACTAAAACTGCAATTTACCATGCAATGGTGTCCTTGCTGTAACTAGTTTGACCATATGTTTCAGAAGGACCACATTGAGAATTGGGCCGGGTTTAGGTCACTGATAAAATAGTCTGGAAAAGAGCTTGACTCTATTTCACCTATTCTGTGTGAGGCTAAATTTAAAAGTATGGACTAATTAATTTGGCAGAAGAAATTTCAAGGCAGCATACCATTTAGTATGGCATGAATATTGCTAGCTGCTTTCAGCCAGATTAACTATGAGAATCAGGAGTAGAAAGCAAAACTAAAGGATTTTAAAGACTTTTGTTTGGACAGAAAGTGCATGTAAACCTGAGCCCAAGGAAGGTGTGCTTATTGAAGAGTTTACAATACTAAATAGATGCCAATTACTTTGCATAGTGACATTAGGAAAGATGCAGCAAGGGCAACTCAGGTATTTGCAAGATCGCACCCACTGCAGGATCTAGTTATAGTAGGTAAAATTCCTTTGAGGTGAGATTGTGGGTGTACCCTGCTGCACTGGGAGAATCGAGGAAGTTGTTTCATAATGTTCAGCCGTGGTGGCATTCACAGGCCACTGTGGCCACGACTCTAGAGAGGCAAGAACTGCACAAATAGGAAGCAAGTTTTGGCATCATCCACATATGTTGTTTCTGCCCAAACTCACTATGCTCAAGGTAAAGCTTCCACCAAGATTTAAAAGGAAGACCTTTGAGTGCAGCCAAAGAGATAGAATTAAAAGATGCCAGTAATATGACACATCTGCTGAGGACATTTACCAGAATTGAGCAGAGACAAGCCAATGTAGCTCTTTGGAGATGACATCACAATGCCACATGCTCCAGACGCTGGGCATGGTGGTGCAGGATCTGTTTGCCCAATTGGATTTCACTCTTGTTTTGGCTCCATCACTTCTTTCTATGCCCATATTTCTTTCGGAATCAAAATGTTTACTTTGTGCCATTATATATTGAGTTTGTTTACTATCTTTTGATCTTTAGACAGGTTCACAGCCAAGAACTTGCCTTGACTCTCAGAGGAGACATTGAACTTGGATTTTGGGGATATGCTAGAACTGTTAAGACCATGGAATCTTGTAAATGCATCCAATGCATTTTGCATTGTGAGAAGGACAGTGACCAAATACCATCATTTGGATCTGCAGTGTACTGTAAAAGCTCCTCTTAATTTAGGGACATTCAAAGGTAAAATGATGTGATTATGAAAACCATAACCTAATCAGCTCAAACTGGTTTGAATGGGCTACCTGGGCATTAATGGTTGACACACTAGGAATAACTGAAGGAAGTAGGTCACTGTTGGTGTACCTTGGAAGAGTGCAAGTTCTCTATGGTCTCTTCTCTCTCTTTCTCTCTGCTTTTGGCCTGTGAACTGAGCAACTCTTCTCCACTGAGTCCTTTCCTCATTATATGCTGTTTTTGTTGGACATTATGGTCACAATGATGCAATGGCTCACTAAAACAGAATCCCAAATAAAACAAAGCTTTCTCAAAGACTTTAAGGGAAAAGTTGACTATAATTTATGAAGCAGCAATAATGCTTTTCATAGTATACGACATCTGTCATATTTGCATTTAAGGGTTTACAAAAGTAAATATTTTCAGTTACAATTTACAAAAGAAAATGTGTATGTTTGTCATTCATTCAAAAATTTGGAGTGTCTTAGTTATATGTATATATACTTGGGAAAATTAATGAATATTTGCTAAATATAGACCTCAAGTTTCTTTGATTTTACTGAATTCATCTGTTTTTGCAGAATGCAAAGCTTTCATTCATCTTGAGAAAAGATGCCTGTGATCTCATACATACATATACATATATATTATATATTAATAAATATATGTAAATTAATATAATTATACACATAAATTAACATGACAAATAATTAAATGTCTCAAATTAAGGCCAGAGAACAGAAACAACCCAAAAGTAGAAAGTGATTGAAACACCAGGGTAGTTCAAATTTCTAAGATACGTATTTGACAGTATAACCTAAACTATGAAAAATCATTTCTTTCCAGCATCAGAAAAATATACATAAAACTCCCTGCTTGGGGTAAGGTGTAATGTTATACAGCCTAATACTTTTTTAGAGATATTGTGGGTAAGAGAAGGGAAATTGGGGGTGGGCACTCCTGGGGGTAAATCTAGTATCCAGAAACTATACACATTTTATATTATTTTGTTAAAAATTTGTATGGTTGTTCAAAAATAAAAAATTATTAAAAAAAGCTCCATCTAAAAAAACAAAAACAAAAACTCCCTGCTTGGATTTCTTTCAGGCTATAGCTTCCACTTTAATTTATATTCCAAGTAACTAAGTTTAGTAACTCTCTCTTCTCTGTTTCCAGCAGTAAACCAACACACTCAGAATACAAATAAACTTTTCAGTGTAAATTATTTAATATTAATTTTAAGCTAATTTTATCATATTATTCACATATTTCATTGTTTCTTATTGTTGGTAATTCTATTCCCAATCTCATCCCTTCCCTTGCACCTTTTCACTATGTACTAACTCCAAGAATTGGCCCTCAACCTCAGATTATTGTTGTGGGACTCAAAAGTATTATTGAAATTAATTTTTTTAACAGATTGTTAGTTAGAAGCTTGAAGTCAAAATTTAACAATAGAAATAAAATATAGTTTTACACCATGAATCTATAGACTTAAATTCACACCCTCAACATTCATTCAATTTATTTTTTGTTGAAAAAGACATTCTAGGTGAGAACATCATAAGGAAAGACAAAAAGGTTGAAATCAATATATTCACACTGTGCGCAGAGACTAGTACTGCCCCAACACAAAGATAAATATTTGTTAAATGTGTTGAATTAGAACAAATACAGTAGGGTGGTCTTTATTTCTCTATAAATATTATGTATTGCTACTAAGTCCAGTGTCTGTAAAGCACTCAAGAGACCTGTTGAATTTACAAATGCTTTGATGAATTTCTGCTTCTGTTTCCTGCCCCAGTCTTAAAATCTATATACAAGTCTCATATGAAATGAGTTTGTTTTACTTCACCTGCTCTAAGTTAATTGCCATGCATAACTCCTTCTGCATACCTTTAATTGTAGCACATCAAATATCTAATACCTGGGTTGGGTTATATTTGTAACCTCTTGAGTCTTGTCATCCAAGTGTGTCTGACTTTCCTTAGCCATATCAAAAATAGATCTTTCATTAGCTTGTAGGCACATACTATGGTTCCATTTAGTTGATTTTCTTGTTCTTAGGCTCATTCCCATCTGGTGCATCTATAATATTTATGCTATTCAGTGTACATATTTCTCAAGAATATTGTTAGTAACTCAACTCTATGAATGATCTAAAAGGAAAATTCTATATTATATACCCTCCCATCTCTTGAACTTCCTACAAAATATTAGCTTTTCAAAAATTTTGTAACAAAAATATTAAATACTTAAGCATGTATCAAACAAAATCTATTCAGGGTATGTATTAATTAATTTATAAAATTCTGAGAAAATAAGTGGAAAATTAAATGAATGGATAGTCCATGTTCATGGATAGAAATACTCAATATTCTTAACTTCTTTCCAAGTTGATCTGTAGACTTAAAGCAATCTATACCGGGGTGGAACAGTGGCTTGGCAGTTACCTCACTTGCCTGGCAATGCACAAGTACACGGTTTCACAACTCAGCACCCACATACACAACTAAGTGTCAGAGCAAGAGAGCCATGTGAAAAACTCCATAAAAATTGATTCTCTCTCCCTCTCTCTCTCTCACTGTCCTTTTCTCTCTTTTAAAAAAAAAGCAATCCATACCAAATTCTCAGAAAGTTTGTATAAATACTGACAAGCTCATTTTAAAGTTTATATGGAGAGACAAAAGACCCAAAATAGCCAAAAAGTTGTTAAAGGGAAAAATTAGTGGACTAACACCACCTGAATTTTAGGATTACTATAAGGCTGTAGTAATGAAGACTAGGAAATATTAGCAAATGAATTGACAAAGAGATCAATGGAACAAAATAGTCCCAACATAGACCCATATAAACTTAGTCAACTGATCATTTACAAAGAAGCAAAGGAAATACAATGAGGGTAATATTAGTTTTGTAAACAATGATCCTGGAAAAACAGGGTATTCATATTTTATATGATAATATAATAAACATAATAAGCTACACATATACTATACCCTTTTTTGAAAATAGATTCTAGGCCTAAATGTAAAACACAAAATTATAAAACTCCTGGAATATAATATAGGAGAAAATCTACATGACGTTTTGTTTGACAATGATTTTTTAGGTACAAGACCAAAGTCATTAACTACAAAGCAATAACTGGTAAGATGTCCTTCGCTAAAATTAAAAATTTCCGGGGCTGAAGTGGTGACTCAGCAGTTGTGGTGCTTGCCTGGCATGCACAATGATGCAGGTTAAAACCCCAGCACCACATACACAACAAAGTGTCAGAGCAACAAAAGCCACATGAAAGACTAATAGAGTTGATTCTCTCTCTTTCTCCAATTGCCCCTCTCTCTCTCCCTCTCTTAAGGACAAAGAAGAAGAAGAAGAAGAAGAAGAAGAAGAAGAAGAAGAAGAAGAAGAAGAAGAAGAAGAAGAAGAAGAAGAAGAAGAAGAGGAAGAAGAAGAAGAAGAAGAGTGATTTCTTAAACAATGATTTTTAAAAAATATTCTGCTCTGTGAAATATACTGTCAAGAGAATGAAAAGAAAAATCAAAGTCTGACTGACTGAAAAGGACATATTTGATGAAGACTGTCACCCAAAATGCATCAGGAACACTTAAAACTCAATAATATGAACACAAACAACCCCATTAAAAAAATGGGCCAAAGATGGGACTGGAGCAGTGAGTCAGTGGCTACAGCATTTGCCTGGCATGCGCAAGTACATGGGTTCAAACCCCAGAACCACATACACAACAAAGTTTCCGAGCAACAATGGCCATATGACAAACTGCATAAAAATTGATTCTGTCTTTCTCTCTCCCTTTCTCTCTCTATCTTACTATCCCTCTCTGTTTAGAAAAAAAGAAAAATGGGCCAAACATCTTAATAGCTATCCCACCAAAAAAAGACATATATATGGACAATAAGCATATGAAAAGTCGCCCCACAAAACATGTCATCAAGCAAATGCAAATTAAAACACAATGACATCACACTACCCACCTGTTGGAATGGCCAAAATCCAGTACTGATTACTTCAAATGCTGGCAAAGATGTGGAACTATAATCCCTTCATTATTGGGTGGTGCTGAGGGAAGAACACAAAATGTCATTGTCATTTTGGTGGACCATTTGTCAACTTTTTATAAAACTAAACATACTCTTATCACATAATCCAGCAATTTTGTTCTTTGTTACTTACCAAAATGATTTGAAAATTTATTTCCACACAAAAAGCTGCAAATGGATGTTTTGAACAGGTTTATTCATAAATTCCCATACTTGAGAGATAAAAGAATATCCTTCATTAGGTTAAGGGATAAAACATTATTGTATATCTGGACAATAATATGCTATTAGTGCTAAAAAGAAAAGAGGTATCAACCACAAAAAGACATAGGGTAAGCTTAAATATATGTTACTCAGTGAAACAGGCTCAGGGGAAAGGGCAATCTACTATATGATTCTGACTGTGACATTTTGGAGAAAGCAAAATTATGGACACAGGAAAAGGTCAATGTTTTCCAGATGACAAATAGAGCACAGGGGAAGTTTAGGGCAATGAAACTACTTGATATGATATCAAAATGATGGAAAAATATCATTATATACTTGTCAAAACCATGAAATGTAAGTGAATTTTAATATAAACTCTAATTTGTGGACTCTGGGTGATAGTGAAGTGTCACCATAGGTTCCTCAATTATAATGAATGAATCACTCTGCTAGGGAGATATTAATATTGGATAATGCTTTGCATCTGGAGGAAGGGATCATATGGAATTCTGTAGGTTCCACTCATTTGCTGTGAACATATTATTGCTCTAAAAGGATAGTCAGTATTTTCTTTAAATAAATAAGAACTCACTACATATTTGATACTACTAAAACTAAAAATAGAAAAATGTCATTTAAAAAAATTTTTCTATCATACAAGGCTGAAGTTTGTTACCTTCCCTATTTTCATCAAACTTAACACATATTGAACATTATCTCTTTGACTTTATAAAATATGTCAGCGTTTCTCCTGTGTTTAAGCTTCATTGACCTTTTCTAAAATTTTTATTTTGTGCTAGTGACTGAAACTTAGTTATGGATAAAGCCTCATAATAATGTTAATCAAACTAAATGACTTTTCTCAACTCATGAGTATGTGTCCTAATTAATTAAGTTTTTATTTTTATGGTAGTCAAGATAACTTTGCTCTTTATATTTCATTTTTTATGGTTATAACTTTAAACAAACTATTTCAATAAAAGTTCAAAAGTATAGTAGATATATTTTTAGTCCTTATGACATTATGTAAGGAAACACAGCAGGAACCACCTCCATCTTAAATGAAGGCAAGTGAGGCTTAGCAAAGCTGGCAATTTATCAAAGCCCATTTAATTAATGCCATATTCAAAAATAGTATGTAGTTTACTCTGAACATTTGTTGGCCAAACTTCTGTTTCTCAACTACAACAATATCACACCACATGAATAGAAAATTAATCATAAATTCAGATTGTAGAGGATTTAAATCTTAAAATAACCGAAGTGGAATTCTTAAGTAGCATCTGTTCCCACCCACCTCCTCTTCTGGTTTTCTTTCCCCATGGTGCAAGGAAGTGGTGAACAAGGACATTCAGCAATGTTCTTATAAGCTCTACCTTCAGACTTGAGGTTTAAATTGAACTTTTAATGTGAAATATGCTGGCTAAAAAAGAACTGACTTCCTATCCTATAGTTAAAAACTCCTTAAATAAGAACAGACCACATGATAACTTTAAAAAAAAACAGTATGAAACACAGCTAATAAATTTCTTGGTAATCTCTACAACTCGGTTTTACTGAACACGCCTTTAGATGTCTCCTTTTAGTCACAGCATGATTTACATGCCAAAGCTACGAGCAGCTTATTTTTGTTTTCTACTGCATAGGTTTGTCTTAGTTGCTTTTTGTATAGCATGAGGATCTGCACTCCTCTACAGATAGCACTCCATAACTTACAGAACGATGACTACCAAAGTCTTTGGCTTGTAATATCACACATAATTTCAATTGTTAAAATAGCCATTACACTGGTTACCAGGCATTAAGGTCTACAGCACTCCCATAGGTGTTAGGAAGGACCTGCAAATGTGTGAGTCATCGTCAGTGCCATAATTAATGAAAGGGGTCTCCGTGTACAGGCCACTGTGCTTCACTCTCTCTCTCACACAGAGCTTTATTCTTTCCTTGGGAGGCAAAGGGAGATTTGGATATTTACGGGTAAGTTCTCCGGGGTTCCATGAAGGTAGTAAGTGAAGAATGATGTTATTTTATTTTTGCTTTGGTAAGAACAAGCTTACTTAAGCCTATAAAATCTATGCTTCAGTGCCAAAGACAACATTGCTAGTCCTTGGTCCTTCTCCAGGGGTTTACAGATATTCCCGTGTAAGCTAATGTTACCTCCAATGGCCAGCATCCTGCTCTTCTAGTCAGAAATACAGGCTGAGGTCCACATCCAGTCTCTGTCCCATGGAATCATCTCTTCCTTTATCATTATCTTATTTATTCCTTGTTTCTATCACTATTTCTTAGAACAAAGTTACAAGATAATGTAATGGGTATTTCTCTAATTGAAATTTGCTGAACTTGGCCCAAAGGCTTACATCATGAACATTAATTTGGAGTTATTTCAGATCTGATAGTTTCTGACTCTGTCCACTTATTTCACTTGACTGTATCTGCTTCTATTATACTTAATACCTTTTAAGAGACATTTAAGGCCATTTATTCCTTCTGTCTTACTAGGCAGAATGTGAGAAGAAAAAGAAAGAATATTTAATATCCAAATTATTCTCTCCTACTTACCACATTCTTCTTATGATGGTATCAGAATCACTAAGCCAGTCCTAATAAATATCTAATTGCCCAAGATTCAGATTATTTATTGTACTTACAGAAAAACAAAAAACAAAACAAAACAACAACAACAACAACAAAAACCCTTGTGGTTATGTGTGGTTGTGTGTGTGCCACACAAGAGAGGTTCTGTTCAGTTCGGTTTTTTGGTTGGTTCATTGTTTTGCATTGCTAGGGATCAAACCCAGGGCCTTGTCTCATGCACCCAAGTCAAACAATCTACCACTGAGCTACATCTGCAGCTACACACAGATTTAACCAAGAACTAAATCCAGGAATGATCTTGGATGGAACCATGTAAGTTGTCTTGAATCTGTAACTGTCAAGTCCAGGAACCACCCACAAAACTTTTTGTCTTCATGTTTACATCATACTAGACCAAAAGAAAAAGATTTATAGTGATAATTAATTAATTTACTGGGTTAAGAAATACATCACCATGAAACTGGAATAAAGAATTGTTACTAAAGAACATAAGAGTTAGGAAGGTTTGCATGTACATCTTTTGTACCGAATACTTACATTTTTCTTGTATCATAATTCAAGTTCATAGCAATGTTCCTTGCTTTTTAAAAAAGCATGAATGTTTCAGGAAACTTCTCTCAATTTTTGACTTTAGATTCTAAAAATGGAAAGGTTTCTAAAGATATTTTTGGTGTTATTGACCACAGGCAGATGGAAATGACCTACAAAAATCTCTCCTTTTTGCCATTTCTGCTATAAATCCTTTCTAAAAGAAGAGGTATAAAATAAATGATATTACAAATCACATCCCCCAAATAGCTAATATTTATTGAGCAGCTACAATGTTACAAAATTATTCCAAATATTTTATGCTTATCAATCTTGCAATCTTCAGAATAACTTAGATTATATTGGCATCAGTTTATATGAATCCCTGTTCAATTTAAACCAGTTCACTTTTTCAGTAGAATAACTCCACCATGCTTTATGTGTTTTAGTGCTACAATAGTTAACTTAAAAATAAAAATAAAACAACTCTGCTCATTAAATCTAAATAATTAATTAAAAACTAAAAATATGCATGTTGAAATAAAAATTGCAAGAGAAAATTTATTTTAGTGAAATAAGTGACAGTGATGTTAATAATCTTACCAATCATTCAGCAGCGTTTCTTCAGAATTTCCCTAAAGGTCCAGGATCAATGGAATCTTTACTGCTCACTGGTAGGAGGCTATCTTAATCCATGCACTGATTACTTTGCTCTTGATGAATAGAATATATTTAGAGCATAAGTAATTGTTCTTTTAAATAGGGACCTTTCTTTCTTAAGAATTGACTGATGATCCTTAATTACCTTGAGTGCAATGTGAGTCCATCCCCTTTATTTTTATTTATTTATTTATTTATTTTTGCTCGTTTTATATTTTGAGCCTCCTCACTAACCTGAAAAATTGCTTCTGCATCACTAATTGTACTCTTTCAATCTTGCTGTACATCTTCCATTCACCTTCCATTACTCCATTTTCTTGCTTAAAACTTACTGTGAGCAATTGTTCAGGTATGGAGGATAATGATGATCACCTGCGTCTCAATCTGTCCACAGAGCCTTATAATAAACTATAATACCCACCATGAACACAAGTAAATAAAATTACAATTGGCCATGCTTTAGGCAGTACTAGGCAACAGAAGACACCATGAACATGCAATTATTTGTAAGCAGAAAAATGAAACCAAATTGCAACAAAACAGTCATACTGGAAAATGTTTCTCTGTATGGATCACAAAGGAGCAGAGACTGCAGAAGGTCTGTGACAACGAGGAGTGGAACAGAAGATGTAGGTCAAGGATAGAGCTATTCACTTCTAAGAATAGAAATTATGAGAGTAAACACCAAAATCTTTTTTTTTTTTAAGAGAGATGGACAGTGAGAGAAAGAATCAATTTTATTTAGTTTTTCATGTGGCTTTCATTGCTCCAACACTTCGTTGTGAATGTGGTGCTGGGATTTTCACCCGCGCCCTCACACATGCCAGGCAAGCAACTGTAATCACCGAGGCATGGCTCCAGCCTCTAGAATAAAAATTTAATAAGGGATATTGGGAAAAAACAGAAAAACCACCAAATGATGACCTTTGAGATTTTGAAAAAAGAGACATTTAGGAAAAAAGTGGATGAAATACAAGACAGTAAAGAAAACAAAAAGCTGCCCTTTGAACAGTTAGAGCTCCTACAAAAGAACAGAAGTAATATGTAAATCAGTAAGCCAAGAAAACAAACTGAAAATAAAAAATAGCTTAAGCCTAAATTCTGAGAACATCTAATTTGTACCTGGGATATGACTGAGAAACAGTCTAATAAAACTGTTATACATTAAGAAAAAATTACCAGTTCCTATGAACAGAATAATCAAATTTGGTATAATGGGAAGAATATTAGTCTCGCATCAACCTTCTCAAGGGCAAAATGCAAAACAAAATCACAGTGGAGCAGAATTTTCAAAATTAAAAAATGAAAATTACTAAGGTTTTTATATGCAGTCATCATGCCATTAAAGTGCCAAGATTATGGAAAACCAATTTCAACTGCAAAATCCAAGGAATGCTGTATGCACAAATCTTTAGTGTGTAATCTACTTAGGATGAGCTAAATCAACTAAAACATACTGAGAAAGACTTCATAAATTAACTGCTGGTGATTATTTAACATATTTGACTGCAAATCAAAAACTAAAAAAAGTACGGAAATTGGTGAAAAAATATTGTATACCTGTTAATGTCCTGATAAGGTAGAAAGATTTAAATTAAAAATGTAAGAAGTAGGGAGGAAGGTAAGAAATTTGATCAAGGTGATTGTTGTGTATGTGAGTGTCAGTGCATAACCTTTGAAACTGACAGGCTAGATACTAAAGGGTTATTTATGACAAAAGAAAATTAAAGGTGCTTTAGCAGCTATAAATTTAAAGCTAATTACTAGAACAAAGTAGAATCATTTGAAAAATCAGATGAAATACTAAAAGAAATTTTTGTTATATTCATTATAATAGAATGTGAAACACATATCAACTATAGTATAAATATGTTGGAACTGAAATTAAATGTCATTTATAGTATTAAAAGTCAAGGGGCTGGAGCAGTGGCTCAGTGGTTTCGGCGCTTCCCTGGCAAGCACGAGGACCCGGGTTGAAACCCCAGCACCACGCACACAACTGAGTGTTGGAGCAACTAAGGCCATGTGAAAAACTAAATAAAGTTGTTCCTCTTTTTCTCTGTCTCTCTCACTGTCCCTCTCTCTTAAAAAAAAGTATATTGAAAATTTCATGATAATCTATGTAGAAACTACCAAAAAATCTTTAAAAAATATTAGTGGAGCTATAAGTGAGCATACTGGATAGCCAGAGACAAGGTTAGGAATAGTTGTCAGTTGTTTTCCTGTGAACCATTAATGAAGAACTGGAATTTGAAATTTAAAAAACCATATAAAACACTGTCAAAAAATAAAACTAGAGCAAATCTATAAACATTTACAGATTCTACATGGGAAAATTGTAAAACACTGCCCAAAGAAATTAAAGATAATGTAAATGAAAAAAGAAATAATGCATATTTATGGTTTGGAAGACCCAATATATTAACATTGTCAATTCTTTCCAACTTAATTTATAGATTCAATGTAATACCAATTAAGTTCCAGCAAGATATTCTGTCAATATTGATAAACTTGATTAAAAAGTTTATATAGAAAGTCAAAAAAATTGCAGTTCTATTCAAAATACTATTCTATTGTTTTCCACATTGCTGGAGATTCAGACCTACACTTCATGCATTCTAGGCAAGCTCTCTACTACTGAGCTACACCCACGTTCATAATATTCTACTGTTCGTCCTTCATCAGTTACCATGCTTCTTTTTTAAAAATGATAATTTTATTCTTAATCCCACATGTACATATTAGCGAAAATATATCATTAATAACTCTACAAATATCAACTGAGTATTATAGAATTACCTTAGAAACCAAGTTCAAATATACTATCATGGGATGCACTTTTCCCACTCATACGAAAATTGGCGGTTGTTTATTTTGGTTGCTCTCCGATCTTGTTTTAAACTTCTTTCAATGTATACCCTGAAGGATTGCACATGCCCCGAAGGAATGCACATGCCTGCTGGCAAGCTTCCTGTGTATATACAGTTTGGAAAACTTCTTTTCTCCGATGTTCAATACAAACCATGGGAATATAAAAATTGAAAATCACCATTCTTCTCTTGCTGAACACAGGGGACTTATCAATACCAATGATTCTTTTCACTCAGGACTCGGTCCCTGCTGAAATCCTTAAGACAGCTGATCAATGACAGCATTTCATTTGAAAACCCAATATAATCCCCAAGGAAGGCATGGCTTTGGTGTGTTCTCTCTCTATATTTCGAAAATATGCATGGCACACCTAGGAAAAAGAGAAAAAAGAAGTGGGTTTTCTATATTACAAAAATTTCCAGTTGTAGGAGATCTCTACAATTACTAAATAATTAGCTAAAGCAAAAATAAATCTCAGGCATCTTCACTGACTTAGCCTGTCAATAGAGTCTGAAAAATCAGAGGACTTAAATTCAGTCCTTACCTAATCCTATACGTAAGTTCATTAGCCAAATTGTATGCACTCTGTTATTACTGGGCACTATCCTTGCCTAGGAAAGTGCTTCTTAAGTTTTGATTTACATTCTAATCACCTGAAGAACTAGTCAAAAATCACAGATGCAGACACTGCACCCCATACTTGTGGAGTGTCTGGGGAATTGGTCATTTGTATTTTGCACTTGCTCCTTACTGATTTTGATGCACTCTAGCATCATGAATCAATATCCTTGCACTTAGTAGACTCTCTAATAATCATGGTAGGGATTTAGTGTTGATTATTTAATAGAAGTCTCCAAGATGCAGGGGATCTATTTGCTTTATTCCAACTACACAGCTTTGCCTCATTTTTATAGTATGTCACTTTTTATTAGTTTTTCTATCTGTAGTGGTAAAAAGAGGGGAAGAGAGATGAAATAGAATATGTCAATTTTGCTTCTCAAATATTTAGGTAAAAGATTGCATAAAATTAATTAAATCAAATTTAAGATTATCTGAGGCCTCTGATACATATACCTTTTATGTTTATCATAATCATAGCTTTATATATTTACTTCTATTGTCTTTGATCCCATAGAGATCTTCAAATAGATTGAAGAATTATAAAATTATTGAATTAGCCGTTGTCAGAAATTTAAATCATGTATACCTCAATTTCCTGAGCTAATACCTGAAAGATTTTATACTTGTTCTCTTTCAGACTTTCTTTTTGCTTGATATATGTTTCAAATGAATAAAAGGCATCAGTATATTTCAGCAATGTTTAGAGGTTGGACTTTTAGGAAATCATGAAAGCATTAGGGCTTTTACCTTATCAGTGGATTAATCCACTGATGGAATCAATTCATTATCTGAATGACTTTTGGGAGGTGGTAGAAAGCATAGGAGGTAGGACCTAGTAGAAGCAATTAGGGTTCTGGAGGACTATATCATGTCCCTGGCCCCTTGGATTCTCATGCTTGCACTCACACTCTGGCTAATTCAATAATTTCATAATTCTTCAATCTATTTGAAGATCTATGTAGGATCAAAGACATTAGAAGTAAATATATAAATCTATGGTTATGATAAACATAAAAGGTAACTCTCTCTTTCTCTCTCTCTCTCTCTCTCTCTTTCTCTCTCTCTCTCTCTCTCTCTCTCTCTCTCCCTCTCTCTGTCCCTTCTTCCTGGCCATCAGAAGTAGGTATCTTTGCTTCTTCAGGTATTCCCCACCAAGATGTTGTCTCTCACCTTCAACCCAGAAACAATAGGACCAAGTGACAATGAACTTAAATCTCTGAGATTGTGAGCCAAAATAGATCTTTCCTCCTCTGAGTTGATTTTCTTATGTATTTTGTCACAGCAATGAAAAGCCTACTGACACATGTACACATGAAGCCTTCTTTGCATTCTGTCAACTTCATAAAACAAGTTCTAAAATGTTTGTCTTGAGTCAACCATATTGAGAGTAAAAGCAAAATCCTAGTTCTTCCGCTTAGTGTGCTTTTTTCATCTTGCAAAGATTTTCTTAACTTCAGTGACCACACAGTGTGTATCTTCTTTTGGCTTCTAATAAATATAATATCATTGTTCTTATGTTTCACTGCCATATCTCCTCCTTGGAAGACAGCATGTTTTATTTACTTTTTAAATTTCCATTTATTTATTTTTAGTAGTGCATTATAGCTGTACATAATGATGGGATTTGTTGCCACATATTCATAGATACACACAATACAGCAATACAATTTGGTTAATAACCCCCCACCTCAGACCCTTATACCTCCCTCCTCCTGTTGCCCGCCCATCCCTTGCTTCTCTTCTGGGTCCTAAATTTTTCCTAAAATACCCAAGTACAGTGACATAATTCTTATACCTATGAAGAACATTTTTTATAAACATGACTATAGCATTTACAGTGACATACTTAAAAATTCTTGAAATGCATGTTGCTTTATTTCAGTTCTAACATTTCCCCTTCTCACTTCCTATCATACCTTGTTAGTTTTCAATATATTTGACAATAGGATTAAATATTTACATTTTTGTAAAGGCATGCAGTATAGCTTGTTCAAATATTTTATGCAGTATCTGGCAACTGTATCTCATAAATGTTGACATATTGCATTTTTGTTCTATCGTTCTAATATATGAGATTGTCTACCTTTCCCCCAAGCCTGGGTTTAGCTCCAGCCTCCACAAATGAGGGGAAATATTTAGCCCTTGAATCTCTGAGTTTGGCTAACTTCGCTCAGCATGTATTCTTCCATTGTCATTCATTTACCTTCAATGGAAGCAATACCATTTTTTCTAACAGCTGAGTAGAACTCCATTGTATATTTATACCATAGCTTTTGGATCCATTCATCCAGTGAGAGGCATCTGGGTTGGTTCCATAATTTAGCTATTGAAAACTGAGCTGCTGTAAACAGAAACACAGCAAAATCTATGTTTTAATCACTTTTAATCCCCAATTATTATCATAGAATCTTACATAAACTGATGCTTAATAAAATTTTGTTAAGTGAATGAAAAGTTAAATTTTAAAAGAACCTCTGGATAAAAGAGTTTAAGTTAATAAAATCAAGTCACAGTCGGGGAGGTTGTGAAACTGCCTTTTCTCATTAGAATTGGCTAGAAGGTGAGTATGTGATACCTCTGTTCGGTACTTCACATTTCAAGGAAGCTCATAAGCATGACAACTCTGAAGTCCTCTGAGGAGTTTCTATTTCTGTTAGACCTACTGCTTTATACATATGTGCCAAAATCTGGGACCAGATTTCTACATGTAATGATACATATCATTACATAAATGAATGACATAAGGTATTATATAGGACCTACTATATCAGACCAGCAACTTCATGGCCTGCAACAGACAACCTGAAACCATAAACACAGACCTTACAACCAGGAAAAGTCAACTCCTTCGCAGAAGCTATCATAGAAAAGACAATAAGGACCATGCTTTTCATTGTAGAAAGAGCTGTATAAAATTTGAAGTGTGTAAGTTTCAATTGTGTGACTTGTAAGCCCACTTTTCATGGCAATCAATACTGTAGGTATAGGGAGATATTTAAGCATCTACAATTTATTTAGTGCCTAGTAATCTTGATGCAATTGGCCCCTGGAAATCACTCTAATTTTTAACTACAGGAAAAAGTCTCTGCTAACTACATGTATGAAGCCAGGACACTTGACCAAATATATAAAACTATTTAAAAATGTTTAACTTTAATGAAACATACCAAATAATTCATCAAATAATGTAGAAATCATTTTAATTGCTATTTATGTATGAAGTACAGCTTAATGATGTATCAGGTTGGAAACTACTCTGAATTCTTACTCTACCATTGGGTAACTGAGCCTTTTTTGGAAAGAATTTAAATGTTTTGCATTTCATTTCTTTTCTTTTTTTAGAACAGGAGTGATAAAATTACTGACAGAGCAGCTGTAAGGATGAAATAAGATAATGCACATTAAGTATTTAGTACTATGTTCTGATTCCAGGGAAAGTTAAATAAAGGTTAGCAGTTGTGAGGATGATCTGGCTTACAATTTTGACAAGCAGGTAATATTGGAGTAAAAACAACTATAATAACAAAGGAGATATAAAAAAGAAAATATATAGCAGAAGCAATCATTTGAGCAAGGTATAAAATATCAATTCTATAACACATGTAGTGGCAAAATACTGTGGCAACACACAAATAGAAACACTATGTATTGTTGAGGGCCAGAGCTCATGAAGGTCATTTTGTATGGAGTGAAATTCACTTTAGGTCTTCAAGGATCAGTCACCTATGGACATATGTACAAGGACATTTCAGAGAGCGAAAATATTCGGCAAGGGTTGGGAAGCATCAAAACACACAGTGCAAATACTTGATAGAGTGGTTATATTTTATTTTATCAGGTGAGTAGTGAGAAACAAAATCAAATTGAATTGTAACACAAGTCTGAAAAACCTAGCAAGTGAAGGCATTGGCTTATTTGATGGCTTTTTCCACAAAGGTGCATCTAACACAAATGGAGCAGCTGACACTTTTATTTCTAGCTTAAGAAGCAATCCCAGAGGTGGTAACTGGGATGTCGATATCACTGACTTTTCAAAATGCAGTGAGTCAATTGAAGTTGAGAAAAGAGGTCTCTATTAGTCACAGATAAATATTCAACCAAGACTGTCACATGAACCCTGCAAGAGGGGGAGGTACCTGCAGTATCCAACAGATGCAACCTTTTCACATGACAGTCCTTGCAGTATTTCTAAAGGAAGCTTTAACAAAATGACACTATTAAGAACTAAAGAGAACAAACACAACCTTTGGTTATCAGTGAGGCAGCTTAAGGAAGAGCACCCAGCACCCTAGTCCTGGCTGGGCTCTGGCATTAACTCTTTGTGTTCAGCTCTGAATTCTAAAGCATACAGCAACTCCTCTACCTAAAGCATATAGCAACTCTACTTCCTGGGCTGACTCTGGAGTGAAATGAAAGGAAAATTGTAATGCCTCAAATTCTTGCATTGGTTAGCTAGTAAGAGGTGTAAATACTTGCAAAGAGATATTAAATTAATACTATGATTTTAGACTTGAAGTAAAAAAAAATCAGTAGTTCCCCTTATGCATAGAGAACATGCTCCCAGACTGTCCAGTAGATGTCCAAAATGTCAGGTAGAGTACCAGAACCTATATATACTATGCTGTGTTTTCCCTGTACATGTATATTGATGATGAAGTTTAATGTATGATGTAGGCTTTTGTTATTAAGTAGCTGGGCAGTGCACACACTCATATTACTTTAAATATTATACTATTCAGAACCATGCACAATTTAAAATTGTGAATTGCTTATTTCTGGAATTTTCCTTTTAATATTTTTGGACCATGGCTGACTGAGTAACTGAAACTGTGGAAAGTATGCTGCAGATAAAAGAGCATGAGTGTATGTTCTATACTCTCCTAACTATAGCAATGCTGAGGAAATTGAGTTCGTTGAACTTTGCAGAGAAGTAAAGTCATTGAACTTCTTTGTGAGCATTAAGTTTCTAAACACTTACAATATAGACTTTCTTGTCCTGTAATGGGCTTGTTATTTTATTTCTTAAAGGGAAACTATATAATAAAGAATGATGGTGGAACAGAGTTCAGATGTTGTAAAAATAATCCCAGAGACTGTTGGCTATGTTTGTCTCTACAACATAAATGCATGTACTTGAAATATGTGGATATATGGATAGGTATATAATATAGGTATATGTGTTTATGACATTATGCTCAAAATATACATACACATGTATATATGCTTAAACATATATATGTATTGTTTAAATCAAATATTCACGGGATTCCTCTGAAAGAATTTTTATTAATATTTTAGTGTGATATTTGAAGATCTCACCTCATTAAGAATCCAGAATTATGCAGATGGTGCCTATGCTGAAAAAAGAGATGCTAACCATAATTGATTTCCACCCTATGTTAGGAATGAGCTAGCCTTATGGAAAGTAAAGAACATACTATTACTTTTGAAGGTAATATTAACATGCTGAATGTAGGATGTCTAGTTTGATGAATGACCTCTAGAATTCAGTAAAACAACCTTAAGCTCCAACAAACTTGCTGAATAATGTCTTGCATTGACATTATTGGCTTTTCTAATGACATATCTTTTATGCTTTCAGAATATGTACATTAATTATTGACAGCATTATCAGAATGACAGAAATGCCAATATAATTTCATTACTTAAGTTCTACATAAAAAGTATCCAAACCTACTTATTCAAAAATTACCACAAATAGAAGCAGACATGAGGTTGAGTCTGAAGAATACTAGTAACACAAAATAAGGGACAAGTGAAGGGGTAGACGGTAATCCTCTAGTTCAATCTTTATGAGAACGAAGGAGGCTGCTGAGTGTATCAAAAAGAAGCACCTCAAATGAGTTTAGGAGTTTTTATTTGAATTATTTATTAAGTTCCGTGAGCTTGCTATTGCTAATATTTGTATAAGAACTGTCTTCCGTATTAAGTAGCTGTACTGCCAAAATCCTTGTATTACTTTAAACATTGCCTTTTATATTCTACAATATTAATGAGTGAGGACTTCTTATTTGAGAATATTTTAAGTACAGAAATGATTTCAAATTTTCTTATCTGAGTTGATAAAATGCTTTCAGAAATGCATCTTTTCAAAGTAAACTTTGAATATACCAAACTCATTTTTTAAATAATAGAAACTTCTTATCTTAGAACAGAATATGAACACGGCTTGTTTTACCTAATGACAATATTATTTCCTGAGGCAAATTTGCATATTTTGGGACTTAGACTAAACAAACTGATATCATTGTCTGCCTATATTCTTCCCAGACTTCAGTCTCTGGATCCTGTCGGCAGTGCTTGTTGATTTTTAGTAATCATAAACCATCTTTTGTTGTTGTTTACTCCATATCTATACATTCTCTATTAATAAAAAATAGGCTATAGGGGAAATAATCTACAATAATACAGAGCAGTTCAGTTCAACAAAGATCTGCTATATACTGCCTATCAACAACTGTTTATTTGAATTATTTTTGATGGATGATATTCAAGAGTTTCAGGGGGAGAGTTCATTTTGGGTGTGTGTGGGAGCTGAATATCAGGCATTGATGTCCATTAGGGAGGTGATACCATGGTTCAGGCTGGAAATGTCTAGTTTTTCCTTGAGCTGTGTGAAAGATGATGAAGAATACATAAAGGAGAATTCAAGAAATATTAAAGATGTAAATCAGCCCTTTCTGATGTTCACTTCCATGTCAGGAATGGAATAAGCAAGGAAAAGGAAAAAAAAGTTGTGGATGGTTTTTAAGGTTGTCAGCTTAGATTGGAATGATCAATACCATTCACCAGATAAGAAAGAGGAAGAATATGATGAGTTAAGCTTTGGGTTTATTGGTTTGGAATTTCATCAAGGCATGGAGGAAGAGCTAACTAATTACCAGAGAGAGGAAAGTCTGAAACTGCAAGAAAATTTCAGAGCTGGATATAGATTTAGTTGAAATGAGTAAATAACAGTAAACTAAAAAGCACATCAAGAGACAATGAGAAGGAATAAAAACACTTTAAGGACAAAGCTTTGAAAATAATATTAATAAGTAGAATAAACATTTATAAAAAGAAAACTGAGTCAGGAAGTCAGAGAAATGGAAAGGTGAACAATATGGTTTCACTAAAGCTAAGGAATTTCATGAATAAACAATTTATAGTTTTATCGAAAATGCCAGCTCCAGGAAAGCAAGGTGACTGCTTGACTTATCCATGTTGATCCCTAGCCCCAGAAGCAATATCTGAAACTTAATGAACACTCAATAAACTTTAAATTAATACATTAAACAGTGATAGAAAATATACCACAGAATTTTAGTCCACAAAAAGAAAACATACACACACACACACACACAAAACGACCATTCATGACATAAGTGAGGACATTGTCAAAAGTAATTTCATTAAAATGGTGGAAGCTAAAGTCAAATGTGAGATAAGATTGTGGATCACGAACAGTAAAGAATGTCTTTCTTTAAAAACTGTGTGTAAAGGAAAAGGTAGGAGAGGAAAACCAAGTCTTGGGAGACAGAAAATACAAAAAGGAAAACTTCCCTACATTTCAACACTCTGAGCCATGCTCAAGTACAGCATAGCAAGGAGAATTTCATGACCACATTGTAATTTCTTGATAACAGGGAGAGCATCACACTGTGTTGTCTTCTTACTCTGGGTTCTTTCCTGAACAAAGCAGGTGCTCCAACAGAGTGTGCTGAATCAACCACATGTAAATTAACCTTCCCCAAAGGGGAAACTGTCCTCCTTAGTCCTGTCCCTCCCCTTGCAACCTAAGTCCCTTAAGCTGGGTCTCCACAGGAAGAAAATCATTGGAAATAGTCAGGAAATGTGTTAATACTGTCTGCAGATGGAGTCTTAATTATTCCCTGGTCCTAGGAGTTTGGAGGAAATTGTGTGAATACATTGCTCCTTATTATGAAATTGATTCGCACTCATCTGGAGATCAGATTGGTACAGTGTACTTGGAATTTTTTATAAGATTCAAAAAGTCTGAATCTGATACCAACACTTTGATACTGGCAAAGTGAAAGACTGTTCCTACGGGTACAATTAAAATACTTTCATATGCTCCCATATAAACTGGGAAATAGTGTTATTGTTTTACATCTGAAATTATCTTTATTTTCTTTCTTTTATTGTCCCATCTATCTCATAGAAAAAAATGTATATATACATACAAATATGTACTATGAAAACTGGATGTTGTTGATTTAGGTGATTATATTCCTGATTTTTTTCATGTTTTTCTCTTTCCACTGTGAAGCTAGTTTACAGTGTTCGGATACATTCTTTGGTATTTGTAGTGCTTTGCCAAATGCCTACTTGTAGGTAGACTGTTATATAAGTTACTGCTGCTATGCAGACTGTGAGCATTTGGAGCGCTGTCATTGACGGTTGCAGATATTGGGAGTTATTTTATCTAGACTTACAGGATGTCTCAGTGGATCTTAATCCGATGTAATTGTGCCAAAATAACCTGGTGCCATGCATGTACAATATGTCTTTGCTAAAAATTTCCACAAAAATTTTGGATGAGTAACCACGCAGGCAAAATAACTGCGATCTGCTATTTTAAAAACAGAACTGATGTGATTGTGTTTGTTGTTTTCAAATAGCAAAGAGTATATTATCATTAAATATGCTGAATTGCTCAACATTCTCTGCATAAAAATGTGCTATGCTAGATCTACAGAAAACGTCAATCTAACACACAGTTTAAAGTGCTTGTTTATTTTCCCCGTGGTCATGACAGTGCAGCCCCCACTGCCAATTTGAAAATTCATTTGTGATAAGAATATACCTTTAAGGGAATTTTTAACAATAAAAATAATTTGCTATATAATCAGTTTTATAGTCAGCTATAAAGACCAAACAATTAGCTAAAAGGAAATGGAAAACACAAGTCATTATTTGTGTGAATGTTTCTCTGACTCTTATGTGCCTATAAGTCTTGTTGGAGGCTTATGAAAATCGCATTTTCATGGATTTTGTCTCAGACCTACTGAAAAGGAATCTCTGGGTGAGAGACTCATCAAGGGAATTTTAATAACTGCCTTTGGTGCGTTTTATGCCAGTAGTCCTAGGTCACACTTCTTTTCACATTGTGTCTCGGCCAAGTTTTAGAACTTTCTGGGCTTCAATACCAGATTTTCGTTTCTAATTTTAGTTGGTTTTCATATTTCTTTTCACCTTCTATTTGTGTAAGAGTGTGGTGTGGGATTATAAATAGACCATCATGAGTTTCAAAACCTAGGAGGAGCCAAGGGCAAGAGAGAGGAAAGGCTGTGCTTCCCCTTCTTCCCCAGACAGCACACTGTCATGCATACTCCCGCTCATAAAGCAAAGCACCCATTGGAGGCCGCTGACCAGAGAATTAAGGAGAATTAGGTCGTTTTCACAGCAGATGAATTTGCTATCTGAATTACCTGGGGAACTGACCTGAATTTCTTGTCTTGTCGATGGAGACTTGGCCTAAATTTACCCTTATTGTTACCAAACCCAGTGTGATGAGTGCTCAGACCAAACCAAATGGTGTAGGGTACTCTTAGAACATTTGTGTGGATTTATCAAAAGATTTAACACATATTCAATTAAAATTTGATAATCCTTAAATAATATGAATCTTTTTTAACAGATTATGTCATTTTATACTTGAAAAAAGTATAGAAGAGCATTTTAACCCCATGTTACAACTAAAGAGACTGCAAGCCCAGGAAAAGCTAAAAACTTACTTGAAAAGTCCAGTTTCCTGACATGTATCTTCAATTGTGCTTTGATTTATTTTTCTTAAAATTATTAATAAATAATTATCTCTATTTGTTCATAGGAATCCTGAATTAATTTTGATATTTTTATTAGCATGTCATAGAAAATCTCCATAGTCTGCTATAAACAATAAAGACAATTTATTGGCTCCTGCTCATATAAATAGTATTGCTAGTCATACTAGAGATACTTATAACTACTACTGTTACAAATGCTCCTGTAACTAGTACTACTTCAATTAAAAGTTTATCTGGGTGCTTAAATAGGACCTGATTTTTCCTATTTTTTTATGCAATTATCTCTGAACTCAATTCTCCATTTCCTTGTGATTCAGCAGGACATGGAAAGGTTTGTTTTGCTGTTTTCACTGCTAAAAACTGGATTAAAATCTTATTGGCTTGAGATGAATCATACACCAAGTTCTAGGGCAGAATTTATGCCATGACAATTGCATTAAGTAAGAGTCACAATTGAAGGTAATGTATGAAAAAAATCTAGTGTTAAGGGGAACAAAATTTCATGGAGATCGCAATATTTTGCTTGTCACAATTCTGATTTGGAACTCCCACATTCTGTGCTATTAGATTTAAAAGCATTTCCCTGGTCAACTGGATTTTTGTAAAAATGAAGTGAAGTCAGCGTATGCCAAAATAATTAGACTCCTTTCACACAGGAAAAATCTGGCTCCGTTGTATGCCTAATTTTTATAAGCCTTCTACAAAAGCTTTATTTCAATGATGAAGGAAATCACAAAAGACTGTGTACATGATTCAGTAGAATCTATTTTTGAATCTGTTTTTCCTTTATTGCATGAAGTAATTGGAGTCTATGGTGTACTGGTAAGTCTCCACTCATTTTTGGGGGGACATGGACCCCTTTTTGTGACTTTATTCCAGTCCTTCCTCCCAAAACATTATTGAAAGGAAGAAAGTTAGCATGTTAGAAATAGCATTGTCACTAATTATTGGCCATACAATAAAAGTGAACCAGTGGGGCTAGAGCAGTTGCTCAGTGGTTACAGAACTTGCCTGGCATGCATGAGGACACGAGTTTGAACTCCACACCACGTACACAACAAAGTGTCTGAGCATCTAAAGCTACACGAAAAACAAAATAAAACTGATTCTCTCTCTCTCTCTCTCTCTCCCCCTCTCTCTCTTACACACACATATTCCCTCTTCTTAAAAAAAAGTGAATCAGTAAAAAAATATGGACACAGAAGACAATACAGGAAAGGAGTTGTCACACTTCTCCCTTAAGAATCTACACAAAAGGGAAAACTCTCTAAAGTTCACGAAGATTAGTTTTTCAGCAGAGAAACTTTTTAATTTTAACAGCAATTGGACTTTATACACATTTAAAACCCTATCATTCAATAAACAAATAGATCTTAAAGTACAACTTGGTGTGAAGAATTTAAGGATTTGTTTGTTGGTTCTCTGTTGTTGTTTTTTTCTTTTTTTTTCAGTATTTATGGAGAAACTAGACTGTAATCCCAAACTTTTCCAAGAAAGATTTTGGTTCATGGCCATTGGACTTGTTCTTCATGTTGCTGGGGCATATTGATCATACCCCATCTCCCAGATGAACCTATGAATATCTACTGGAGCAAGGACAGAATTGTTTTCCCCATCATTTTTTCAGAGATTTACCCATACTAGATCAATGGCAATCACTTCAGGAAAATTTCTGAAACTATAAAGAAAGAGAAATTGTTATTGTTTTTAACATGAACTAGCAGGTACAAGCATCTAGCTTTTAATAGCTACCAGAAGGGAGAATACTGGATTGGAATTAAAAACTGACTCTGATGGGGCTGGCGCAGGGTCTCAGTAGTTGAAGCACTGACCTGGAATGCATGAAGACCCAGGTTCAAACCCCAGCACCACATATACAACTAAGTGAGGGAGAAGCAAAGGTGAGATGATATTCTCCCTCCCTATCTCTCTCTCTCTTTCTCTCTCTCCCTCTCTCTGTCTTAGGGGGGAAGAAAACACTGAACATTGAACAGAGCAGAGCTAAAAGATACAGATGAATAATTGGTCTTGGTGATAATATTTAAACAGCTGTTATCAGTATCTGAAATTACATATTTTTCAGTTTAGGTTGATCAATACACCCCTTTACCTAAACCAATTTGATTTTTTTTTACATAGTTGCCAATGCTAACAGGTTTATAAAAGTAAAACCTTACTGTAAACTATCAAAAGTAAAGAATTAAAGAATTTATTCACATATAATTTGAAGAAAATATGTGTCAGACATTGGGTTAAATGGAAACAATTTGAATAAGTGATTGAGCTTCTTAAAAGGCTACACCCAATTTATATGCATTTTGTCTGATAGTAAACGTGGCCCCTCTTTAGGACACATGGTCTAAGATTTCAGTTCCTTAATAGACTGATACAGAAAGCAAATATCATTAAATTTATGTTGCTTTAAATAAAACTGTGCATGGTTCTCAAAGGAGACTACATTGTGTTCAGGAAATTTTAGACAATGATACCTCGAGTACACTTATAATTGAATGTTACCTTAAAGGATTAAATAGAGAATGGGAAATTGTAAATTTTTGGTCCAGCATGCTTGTCTAGGTGATTTTTTGTTTGTGACATTTGGAAAGTACAAAGAACAGAAAAACTGAGTATTTTAATAACTCGTGAAATAAATGCCATTGTATGAAACCATAAGAAATTGCCAAGTTGTATACTTTTAATATGAATTGAAATAGGAAAAATTATTCTTTTTTTCCTATTTAGGGAAAATTTACATACAATAAAATTTGTTTTTTAAAAAGTGTATATTCTGATAAGCTGTGATAAATGTATACCATAGTAACCATTAGAACAATAAAGAAACAGAAAATTTCCATCACACCAGAAAATATTCTGGTTTAAGATGCTGGTCAACGAATAGTTCCATAGACAACACACATTTTATTTTTTAATGGCTTTAATATTTGCCTTTGCTTGAACATCATTTAAATGGAATCTTGGGGTGTACTCTTTTGTGTTGATTTTATTTGATCAACATAATGTTTGAGACATTTTTCTGTGTAACTCAGAATTTTAGTAATTCATTTTAAATTTAATTGTATTGGGGTATAATTTACATAAAATAATATTTATCAGCTTTAACAAATGTTCACCTG
>PVKS010008773.1:0-27876 GCA_004027875.1 Aplodontia rufa
TTGAAAGACCTATACAAACAGCAACAGGATGACTCTGGGGCAGCTAGCCCTTCCTCTAGCCATAAGTGGTTGTTCCATTCTCATTCATGACATTTCCAAGCCCATGGTGAATTCTAATCCCTAACAAAATTGCAACTACAACAATACCACAAAACCCACACCAACAATAAGCATACAAAGACACACAGAACAAATTCTTCAACAAAACATAGGACGTCCTTCCCCGGCTCGAAGCCAGTACTTCCTCTCCTCGCAGGAGATCCTACCCCAGCTCTAGGCTAGTACTTCCCTGGCTCTAGGCCAGTCCTTCTCCGGCTCTAGGCCAGTCTTTCCCCTGGCTCTAGGCCAATCTTCCCCGTACGGGCCACCATTTGTCTGGTCCCGGCTGGCAGGGACCGGACAAAGCATTCAACTAGACCCATTTGCTCTTAAGTTCTTCAAGCACTTTATTTCTCCCTTTACCTCGGCTAAAGGCCTCCAGGCGCTTCCTGCCTTCCCTCTCTTAGAGTCTAGGCCCTTAAGGCATTACATTTAGAGTCAAAGCTATTCACATTCAGAGTCCTTGTTTCTATTGCCATACCAGAGTCCTTATTTTTGCAGCCGAGGCTCTTACTGTCTGAATCTTCTACCGCTGCTGATCTCTCTGCCATCTCTGCTGCTGCTGCCTCTCTCAGGCAGCAGGTGGTGGTCTCTCAGGCAGTTTGCGGTCGTCTCTCTGCTTTCCTCCTGACTGCTGCTTGCTTCTTCCATGCTTCTTCTTCTCTGGCTGCTTCCTCTGCCTGACTAGTCGCTACTCTATTTATCCATTACAATAGCCAATAGGGGTACAATGCAAACACGTTTATCCAATTGTACAAATGAGTGACCAAATAGCTTAGTCATGCAGTCAGGCATTACGTCACTAAGGAAGATACAAGCCAGCTGGGTCAGAGTTGTTTACCACCAATTCTTTTACAAGCCAGCTGGACCTCATGTTGGGGGAATCCCCAACACCTTCCTCTCAATTTTACTTTGAACCAAAAACTGTTCTAGAAATGAAGTCTGTTTAAAACTATTGTGCAAAAACAGAATAAGGTTTTATGATGTTAGATTATGGAGATGAATGTCTTTCATCTTATTAAGTTCTTCCATTATTCTTCTGTTGTTCTTTTCTATGTGTTTATTTGTGTGTTTGGGGAGCTTAGAGGCAGAAGAGTAGGAGAAACCATGCAGAGCAAATGAAGCATTTTTTGTTTAAAATATTGATGAACTGAGAGGGTAGACAATGCAGATTCTTTAATTTTGACTCTGAAAGCTGCACATAAATATTCTATTATGAGGGATGAAACAACCCTGTCACTGTTTCAAGCCCTTTTTAAAAAGAAAACAAACATCAGTTTGAAATTAGAAGTCTATTATGTTGGAAGGTTTTCAGAACACGGGATTCTTTCCATAGGAGGACAAAAGGCTTTATTCCCACGAGGTTTAACCTGGAAACCACATATTCTCAATGTACACCAGAGTGGCTGCATCATGTC
Organism: Aplodontia rufa; assembly: GCA_004027875.1. Lineage (NCBI taxonomy): Eukaryota > Metazoa > Chordata > Mammalia > Rodentia > Aplodontiidae > Aplodontia > Aplodontia rufa. Next base: position 1,518 of record PVKS010008773.1, read on the forward strand.
TCTGTACCTGTTAAAATCATTGCTAAGAGACTAACAAGAAATTAAATCCTTTCTAAAAGGATAATAAAGTCATGAATACATTCTTTTGTCAAACATCACTTCGGAGTGTTAGTATTTAAAGACATACCTTTGGTGACTTATCCAGTAGTTTCTTTTCAGAGATACAAGTGTCTACTGGGCCATTATAACAGCAGCAAGCTTAAGAAAATGTGGGAATACATAATTAGGGAAAAAGCTGACAGTTATCTTTCTCTTAGATTCACACAGCTGGTTCTCCGAGCAGCAGTAGACCTCTTGCATCCATTTGCAGTTGATTTCAATCAACATTGATTGCCCAGTCTGGACCATTAAGTGTATAAGCTGATTTCAGAGAAATGAAGCATGATGGATGTAGACAAGAGTATAGGGAAGCTGAATAATAACAGGAAGAAATCAGGGTCCTGAAATAAATAAACTCATTTCTAACACTGCTAAATACCTTTTTTCTTTTGCTTTTAAATTCTGCAGTTTTGTTGATTATTCCTTTCTTTTCTAAAGTGCATGAATCTGGAAGATTTGAAATGCGTGAATCCCCAAAACACAGAATGGTAAATAAATAAATCCTCATAACATCCCCCCAAATAGTGAAAGCTCCATACACACAGAGAAATCAGAAAAGTTAGTACAGAGGAGCTAAAGTGTCTCAAGAAAACAGAAATGAATGCAGAATGGATTCTATTTAGAGATCTGGAGACACATTAAATTTTGTTCATTTTAGCATGATATCTTAATTTTCCTCAAATTCTGATATCTGGGAATACTTTTACAAGGAAACTAGGTTTCCTTTCTCCTAATTTATTTTCTTTAAGCAACAGAGCACAACTGTTTCAAGTTATCACCCATTTATTAACAACCAATAACAGCACACTAAAATTTTCAGAAAATGAAAAAGAGTTGCTGAGGCCTTCTACAGTGGATATCTTATAAGAATAAATGTGCAAAAACTGTTCTATTCTCATGACATATTTTGATACATTCCCACATAAGTTTAAAATAGCAATAGAAGAACAGGAGAATTAGGTATCACACAGTACATAAAAGTAAGAAGACAGAGGGAGAAACAATTTTTAAAGTGAAGGCTAGTTGATTCCCAATTTGTATATTTCCATTGAGTAGAAAATTGTATTTTAAAATATAAGAGAAGTAGGAAACTGTCTTCTGTTATCTTTTTCCATTCCATCAAAGACATACATGCTATTTTATGATTTACAAGAAATTCTTCCCAGTATATTTATTTATGTATTTTTCAATCATATGCTTCCTCAGTTAATTTGAAATATAATAATTCTTTATTTCCCATGCTGTTATGTAGTTTTTAATATCCTGCCCATACTTTTAAAATGAATAAATCCTTAGCTTTTGACTCCTTTCTTACATAATTAATATTAAGCTTATATATATTTAACTAAAACCATAATTTTAATCATTATGTTGCATAATTACAACAGTTTTCATTCTGAATATTGGCTTCAGGAATTATAAAATCTTGAACAACTTAGGGTATGCAAAATTTTTATATTAAAACTTCATTCACATTCAAAATATGAATTACAAAATCTTTGTGGGACTGAAACACTACAGATATGGACCCATATACTTGAAAAAAAATATTTTCTGCTCTGGATCTGAATTAATTGATCTTTTTGAAGTCATCACAGATTTCTGCAATAGAGCAATATATCCTTGCCATTTTAAATCTTCTTTTGCTTGAAATAATCTGAAACTATCAAGAGTTCTTTAAATAACTTAGATATATTGTCAATCTATATGAGATTCCACCCCTTCCATTTGTCCAAAATGGCAGTATGGTACTTAGCAAAGTATGTGATTTGTGATTGCTATTCATTATTCCAAGGGAGATTAAATGGAAGAGACTTTGGTCAAAACATCCACAGCCTTTCCTTTCCACATTGGTTTAAAATTCTGTTGGGGATTAGACCAAGAGCCTTGCATATTTGATACAAACATTCTGTCACTGAGCTACATTCCCAGCCCTTTATCTTAGCATTCTTAAAACATCATGGCTGGATACAAAGTTCCAATATTTTAAAAGGAAGGAAACTGCAAGAAGCAACTTTTCTGTTTTGAAAACAGCTTTCAAATGCACACACAATTTATATGATATTTTATTAATTTAAAATAAGTCTTTAAAATCCATGTCATATTCAAAATGAAGAAAAAAACCAATAGAATCCACTTTCTGCTGGAAGATGTATCAACAAATTTTTGGATATGCTTTAAAATCACCATCATTTGTATCTATTTATAAGCAAAGATCATGTAAAATATACTAACTTTCTTCCATGACCTTCTAGTAAGCCTTGTTTATTTGAAATCCTTCTCACCTTGAAGTTCAATATGTTATTGTATTAATTAGGTTCAGATATGGGTGAGTGAGTCCTTCTGGAGCGATTCCCTAAAGATAATTCCCTTGTATCCAAAGATGTGTGAATTATAAAGAAAAATTATCTACACAATCATCCCCTGTCCCCACCACACAAATAATATGCAGCTTCATAATAGTGAGACTGTCTCAAGATAACTGTTATAGCCTTTTCACTAAAAAATAAAGGATGAGTAAGATACACAATTACATATCCAGAGCAAATTTGAACTGTTTCCAAAAACTTGTTGCCAGTTTCTTGATTAGGGCTGTCTTGCCACCAGGGAATGATTCTTCAGGGCCCATGGATTCACATGGCCCTTTCATTCACTGTAAAGGATTCTGCTGCATGAATTACCATTTCTTTTCCATTAGAAATGAGCAGTGTTTTCTTTTTTTTTTTTTTTATTTAAGAAGAGATAGGGACAGTGACAGAGAGAGAGAATCAATTTTATTTAGATTTCATGTGACTTTCATTGTTCTGACACTTCCTTGTGTAGGTGGTGCTGGAGTTAGTACCCCTGTCCTTGCGCAAGCCAGGCAAAAGCAATACCACTGAACCTGTGCTCTAGCCCCCAAAATGGTATTTTCATCTGAACAGTTTTATCAGCATTCATCTTGAGTGTACTAGTTCAAGGTTCCCAGAAACTATTTTCTTCCTATATTGTTCCTCTTACTCTAAACTGGCAGAATTTCTGCAAACATATTCTTTTATAATTTTTGAAGATTATTATTTGTAATAACTTAAACTATTCCAATAGATAAAAAGCAATACTCTCAAGTTTCCTGTAACTTTCCCAAAAAGAAAGTCCTCAAGAATTTTAGAGGCTTTATTTTTAAGCAAAGAGGATCACTAAGGCATAATATTAAGTCCTTAGAAGCAGTGTAGTCTATTTAGACTACCACAATAAATATTTCTCTGCGCTTAACAGAGAGTTTTAAAATCAAGCCTTTGGTGACTTCTTTAGATAGTATTTCCCTGACAATATCCTGAATTTTATCCCTTCTTTGGCAGCATTTTTAATTTTTAGAAGAAATTTCTAGCTGGAAAGGCTATGAATGACAAATGACTATCTTGACAGACAAAAAATAAACCCAAATAACTTGGAAATATTTTTATGCTAAATAAATAATTTTTTTTCTTTATCTGATCTCGCTTCACATTTTAATATGTGATCAACTATAAAAAGATACACTGAAATTGTAGCACTCTGGAGTATTCTTAATTAGATCAAATTCATTGTTTCTGTTTCTCTTGTTATTAAAGGTGAGAACATCATTAAACATTCCACCTACCAACTTCATTGTTCTCTTCCTTGAAACTCTCAGTGACATTCTCCAGTACTGCCATTACCTCCCCACACCCCGTTGGAGCCTCTTGGAAACGGTTCAGGCTCTCATTAACATCTTCCTCAATGTTCTTTCTGCTTCTCCCACCCACCTTGGACTCAGCCCCTTGTATCAAATTTAAGTATTTTATTATTATTGTGGCATTACTATTGATATCTAAATGTACTCAAGGTATGTTTTTCTGTGAAACAAACTAGTATAATATTTAGTGTCTGACAAAAAATTCCCCCTATTCACAGATCTGCTATTAGAGTAGAGCTTCGAGGGTAGTGCTTACTCTATTCCACTCAGCATGACGTGAAGATGATGTTATTATATGAAGGCCATTCTTTCACATGTCTCCTGACTGATATAAGTTCTGACTTAGGGTAAACCTGTTGAATTATATGCTGTTTTGTCTCCCTGTGAAGTCTGGGCACTTTACAATATGATGGTGGCTTTTCCAGCATGAGCATCTCCTGATAGTCAGGCCTTTTCTTCCATGGCATCAAAATTCATGCAGATTCCCTTCTAATGATTACCTTTAGTAGCCCAAGGTCACAAAAGCAGATCTGTATTTAAGTGGAGAGTAATTAAACCTCATTATTTAATGGAAAAGTTTCAGGGAAGTTGCAGGCAAATTTTAAAATCACATTCTAACAATTGGGTATAACATAATTCCTTTTTATACTTTCTTTGCTGATTCATGTTTTGTTAAGATGCATGAAGCATTTAGAAAATAAGTCTCTCTACTAAAGCTTACTTCTAATTTTCTTAATTAGCACTGGTTGTTTTGTAATTGATGTTAAAGTTTGACTCTTTCTTTTGCACTTTTCCACTGTAACAATTGAAATAACCATAGCCCTGATACTCCAGAAGATAAACAGATGGGTGTGCATAGAGATAGTAATGTAACAAAAATGCACTTCAGTGGTCAAGGGTCCCTGGGTTCAATCCATTGTATGAAAAAAATGCATAATTTTATACATTTTTCTCCAGATTAAATTCAGGAATAATTTCCAAAGATATTTAAAAATTACTGAGAATGACAACTTAGAAAAGTGTATTTTAATTCACAGTTTCAGAGATCTAGTCCACAGTGGGCCAACTCCATTGCTCTAGGCCTAAGGTAAGGCAGAACAGCATGGCTGCAGGGCCTGGTGGAGGCATGCCGCTCCATTCAGGGTATACAGGAAGCAATGAGAGAGAAGGAAATGGTCACAGGGAAGCTGAGTCCTTCCAGAGCACATTCCCAGGAACCAAACTCCTTCAGCCACATCCTACTTGCCTCCAGCTACCACCTTCTTAATCCATTCAAACTAGGATGGACTTATCAGGTCGCAGCTGTCTTAATCCAATCATTTTACCTCTAGATGTTCCTGTATCCATACAAGATTCTTTTGGGGGGACACCTCATATCCAAACAATAAAAAAAAGAGATAAATGAGTTTCAGAATCTATGGGTAGAGTTTTTCCTGGGATCAAGGGTTTCCTTATAGGTTGAGGTTTGAAATATTAGTTTGTATCACAGTAACTGATTTTATATTCTTTTAAGATACTATAAAGCACAATATAAACAAGCGAAGGGATTTATAGATTTTTTAAATTTAAGGAAACTTCAGAAGAGCCCAGTGCATACACACAATTGAATTACATGAAGATTCCCATTCAACTTTAGAGGGAAAGGAATGCCTTCTCAATAAATGTTCCTGGGACAATTGTATAGCCATATCACAAAAATGAACTTTCACTTTGGCTTTTCTTCTCTTTCTCTATAAGTGTGTGTGTGTGTGTCTCTCTGTGTCTATCTTCTGTTTCTTTCACATACACATTCAAAGGTGGGGACTAGAATCTGTATCTGATATAAAATAAAATATCATAAAACCTCTTAAAATTACATGAATGTAATTGTAAAGTTGGGTTAGGTGAAGATTTGTTGTACAAGAAATTAGTAATATTAATAGTAAAAGGGGAAAAAGGCACTAGTTGTAAGGGGGAGAAAGATAAACTAGATTTTATTAACATTGCTCATAATAAAATGAAAAGTTGAATCACATTTGTAAAATATATCATCTAATATTGAATTGAATTAAGAATCATGATCAAAGCCTATTATATCCATAATGAAACAACAATACAAGTTTATTTGTTCAAAGCAGGAGCAGATGATTTGAACAGACATTTCACAGAATAAACAAATATACACATAGCCTATAAACACTACATAAAATTCATAACTGCATTTGTCATAATGAAAGTGCAAATTAACACTGTGATTAATTTCTATGTTATAGTAGCAAGAAAAACAGAATGTAGAGCAACAATTCTCATACATTTTTATGAGTTTGACATATAAAACCTTTTCATAAATTTATTGATGATTTCTAAGAAAATAAGCATGCCTGTTATAGAATCCAAATTGTAATTCGTAGATATTTACCTATAATAAACAAGTATAGAAAAATTTATACAAGATAGTTAATAGTAGCTTTAATAATAATTGCCAAGAACTAGAAAATAATTACTCATCAACAGAAGAGTAGATACTAAAAACATGCTAGAATTTTCCAAAGAAATTCTCTTCAGGAATAAAATATTTGTAAGTACAACAACCTGAGTGATTCTTCAAAGCTTTTACTTATTGAAAGGAATCACATGAAAAAAATACATATATAATTCCACATTTGTGGTGTTCAAAAACTGGAGAAAAATCTGGGCTGAGGGTGATGTTCAGGGGTAGAGTAGATGCCTAGCATGCATGGGACCCTGTGTTCAGGCTTCAACACTGAAAAGAAGAATTCACTCCGAATTTTCCTATGAATAATGGGAATTACATGGTAGGAAATAGAAGAAGGAAATGAAAATACAAGGCCTTCAAGAGGACAAGAAAGTCTTGACCCACAATCTTGGAAAATTTGCTGAAGTCTTACAATGCTGTCTGTTTCTGGTGAAACATTTCCCTGGCTAGCTTTTTCTTAAAGTCTCTAAAAGGTATATAGTTTAGAAATACAGAGGACCCTTTTTTAAGTTGTGAGATTTGGGCTGAGGATTTGAGACCCTGAAGATATATATATAGCAATGTGGATGGTGGAAAGAACTTGGTAGGGTATTCAGTGAGGTTCAAGAATAGTCTTTGATGTAATTTACAATATTTCTAGCATACTAAGTCTCTGAGTTCTAGATTGTTAGAGTGTAGACATTAGTAGATGGCTTAAAAACAAACAAAAAATACCTTCTCCTGTAGAAAATGCACTCTGATATAATGCACAAAAACTTTAAAATATGCCCAGCAAAAATGGGTTCCTACATCAGTGTAAGCTGTCTTGTAGAAGGTTTCTATCCTACTAAACCCACAGAAACTACTTTATGTACGCACCAATACTACACTGAAATTTAAGTCCACCATTAAATGTTCCTACCATCTATCAGCTGGTAGAAACGCACCACCACAAGTTTTTTTCTGTCTTACAAAGATTAAAAGTTTGACAAACCACATATCAACTACAACCCTATTTTAGCAATTTTAAAAGTCACCCTGTCAATTTCTTTTGATAGTTTGGATCCTTTTATCTGTCCTATATTGAGCTGTTGAGTGCAACCCTTTAAGCAATGTACTCAAGGAGAGGTAGGAGATGGCTGTTCAGGATTTCCTCAAGACGGGGCTCAACACTGAATATACCTTGTTTTGATACCAATTTGATTATCAAAATAATGGTATATTACACCTTCTGCTAATTGAACATCTAATTTGAATTGGTTCAACCTTATGGGATGCAAACTCAAATTTCATTTCATAATACCTTCTGTACTACTTGAGCTAGCATGAAGACATTCCATAGCATTTTGTCAGTATACATCTGTCTGATGCTGTCTTACAGATTTTTGTCAGTTTCTTCACTAGAAATTTGGGAAGTCTCAGTAGTCCAATAACACTATCAGATTCTTAAGAACCTCACAGTCAATGTATTTTCGATATTAACGCTGCCCTCTGCTAACAGATTGGTAAATAATGCCCTTCTAATCATAGCTTGGTTACCATAAAGTTTCTTTTCTAAGGTTCATCTTTTTGTAAACTCTCTGTAAATTTCTCATCCACTCAGTTGTCCTATATTTCTCTTTTTTTACTTCTTTATACTTTAAAACAAAATTTATTTTCTTTGCTTCCTAAAGAAAATGAACATCCTTGCACTTTTAGCCTTTCTTATCAAAGGCACATCTTATCTTCCCTGTATACTTGGGAGCAGAATTTTTCAATTTTTTCCTAGTAATTTTAATTACAAATACTAATTAAAATTCCTGACCATTAGTGACCTTAATTTCTAGTGAACAATATAAAGCAAGCAATTGTGAACTATCGCACTAGCAATGTGTATATTAGAAAATTTATCAGTCTTAATTTCTAAAATCATGTGCTTTCTCAGGTTATAATTTGTCAATTACAGCCTGTTTATTGATGGTTAAAATATTTTTATTCCCTCTATAATTAAAAAAACTGAAGAAAATGAAATATTTCACTTCTCTTTCAATTTTTATTAGATCAGAGAATTCTTTTTTGTTTTACAGACTTTCCTTTGGTTTTACTTTCCATTTCATTCTTCATATAAAAGAACATGGAAACAATACAGTAAGGATATATTTATGACATTCTTTATATTTTTAATTTTACTGATTTTATTGAGATATGTTGTTGTACAATCATAAAGACATATGTAGTAACAATATGAGATGCACCTAATCCAAATCCAGAATCATCCCTATGTCACCTACAACCGTCTCTTGACTCTTCTATATTCCCCCCACAACAGATATAAGTGCTTATATATATATATATGTATTTATACATATATGTTTCTATATGCATGCATATATAAATATATGTGTATACGCATGCACATATAAACAACATATAGATACATGTGTGTATATACATACATATATATATACACATACATAATTGTGCACTTTCCAGAATTAAATGATTGCATAAGTATTATTTGGCTTCTTGGGGGAGTAAAGAGTAAGCTACATTGTTGATTCCACCCCTCTCCCCCCAATCCCTTCCTTTCATCCCTCCCTCCAGCCTCTTCCCACCTACCTCCCTACTTATCTATGATTCCTTTAAATTCTGTAATTCTGTATTGCTTCAACTTTGGTGAGTCTAGTATATGATCTTGACTTTTCACCCAAGGTTGGGTTTTGTTCTAGCCCCCACAAATAAGGGAAAATATTTGATCCTTGGGTCTCTGGGTTTGACTAATTTCACTCAGCATGATTTCTTCCATTGCCATCCATTTAATTCAAAGGTTGTAGTATTGTTGTTTGTAATAGCTGAGTACAACTCCATAGTATATGTATGATGTGTGTGTGTGTGTGTGTGTGTGTGTGTGTGTGTGTGTGTGCGTGTGAGAAAAGAAATTGACACGGGGACTTTTAAAATTGCTTTTGGATCCATTTATCCAGTGAAGGGCATCTGAGTTGATTCCATAATTTACATGCTATGAATACTAATTCTAGTTCTTCCAGGAAAATACCCAGAAGAGGGATAGCTGGGTCATACAGTGAATCCATCCCTAATTTTTCAAGGAGTCTCCACACTGCTTTCCAGAGCAACTGTAGCAGTCTGCAGTTCCACCAACAGTGTGCTAGTGATCTTATTTCCCCACAACCCTTCACCGTCTGTTATTTATATTCTTATATAAGAACCATATCTTACTCACTGTTTTATTTCATTTCCTGTTGCCATAACAAAGTAGCTGATGGTGAGAATTTTATAAAGAAAATTTGTTTAATTCATGGTTTTGAAAGCTTGAAGTCCAAGATTGATGGTCTCCTGTTCTTCATTTGGCAAGTACTGTCTGTTGAATGGCATCACAATGTTGGAAATGTGTGCAGAAAAGACAGAAGAGACCACATAGTATGACATGGAAGCCACCTGAAGGATTTGGGGTTCAGAATCATCTTTTGGGATTATGTTTTATTTTCTGTGCTGGGGATTAAACACATGGCTTCACACATACGAGGTAAGCTCTGTACCACTGAGCCAATCCCAAGTCTCAAGGCTCACTTTTTTGTAATAATCTACTCTCACAGTAACTAACAGGGTCTTGAGAACCATGTAGATCTCTTTTAAGGAAGATGCCTCCAAATTACCAAATAACCAAATTATCTTGCATAAGGCTTTCTTGTAGGACCATCACATCTTAACATCATTACACTGAAGACCAATTTTCTGACACATGAACCTTTAGTAAACACACTTAAACCATATCCAAGTCATGACAATTACATCTATTTCACACACAGGTTTTTTAATAAGTATGCCTAGACTGCTTATTGAGAGAGGGCATTAAATAGCTGGCCTTCAACCCAAGTCATTCTTCCACTGACAAACTTTATAACAACTACTACTTAAATGTATTTTATTAATGAACTGAGGTCAGAAAAGTTGGATTCCTGTACTACATATAATGCTTGAAATTCTGACCCTATGCCTATCTTAATCAAACCAAAAATATTCTTACTTATGACAGATTACTTACATCATGTGAATTAAAAAAAATTCAGGTCATTTTTTAGTGTTCTGAGAAACAACTTCAGCTTTATAAGCATTTGCTTTTCTCACATTTTTCTCTTAAGTTCAATTAAAGGAGTTTTTTGACAACTTGACAATATAATAAGGAGAAAGAAAAATTATCAGAAATATATCGTATATACGGGCATACATAAGTAACAACTGGAAACAAATCTCATATAATTACAGTAGAGACTAGACTTAAACATCATCATCACCTAAATAAAGAAGAAATTACATAGGTAAAGGTGTAGTTGAGGAAGGATGATCAAAAACAAACAAACAAAAAAATATCTCCTTAAACAAAGGCAGGGTTTGCCGTAAACTTTAGGTTCTAACATTGTAATATGCCTTATATTATCTGAGTCTTTGGCCTAAAATACATCAACCATAGGTATTAACTCACAATTACCCAACGGAGTATATTTTATTTATTTTTCTATCATTAGACAAATGTTTTTTATTCCATTATGTGTCAGACACTGACAAGAGGTGAATAATATAAACATAAATCAAAGTATAAATCACCTTTAAGTAGTTCCAGAGAGATATATGAGTGAATTAACAGTTATAATAATGTGATGAATGCTACAATTGAAGAAAAAATAGAAAGGCAATTCAACTGGGGGTGACATGAGCACAAGTGAAATGACTAACTTCCAATGGGGAGTAGGTATCTGGAGAAGTCTAAGGTTAAACTGCGCCAGGTTCTATCATGAAGCAAGCAATAAGCCATGCACAATCTAAATTCATCCTTCAACCAATGGGAAAACAAGGACCGGGGGTGGGGGTAAAGAAAGGAGTAAATGAAAAAATTAAATTTTAAACAGAAAACATACTTCCATTGATATGAAGACGAGAATGAAAGTGAAGAAATGAAAGAACAAGTATTTGAGAATGTGTCCTATTTTCACATCACCTGCTGGGATTCAGCCTGACCTAGGTTCTGCCATTTTGAATGGTAACCATGATGACTGCCTCAAGGAACTCTGGTCGGGTTTTCCAGTAGTTTGCCAGCATACTATAAATAAATGAAACCAGTACATGGAACTTGATCACAGGACCCTGGCACCATCATCCAGGGTCTTTGATAGTAGCTTGATAAGCCAGGTACACTCCAGCTCAGATGCAGTCACTTTTGTTCTGACCACTGTACAAGTCCCCTCTCTTCTGACCCAAATTGCAGAGAACTATTGGTTTTGCTACCACCTAAGACATGCTTCTGTACTGAGGTTCCACAATAAATTGCACTTTGTGCAATCCTGGATCAGTCTGCCTCTTTCTTCAGTCTCATAGTACCTTGCAGTCAGTTCTCAACACTGGGCTGCATTTTTCTGGAAAGGAACGCCACCAGACCTTAATATTCATTCACATTCTGTGATCATTTATCTTTTATCAGGCAGGTACTATGCAAAATACTTTTGGTAATACTTTGCATATTGTCAAAAACTGATGTTCCAGAAAATAAATCAGAGTATTGAACACAGTGTTATATACTTATAAGAAAAGGTCATAGTTACTAATTTCATCTTTTCCATTTGTAATTTCCTGGTGTTAGGTAGAGTTCAGGTGGCTGGATGGGGGAAGGGCATCAGGCAGCCCCTGGAGTATCTTTTAAATCCATGTGAGAGTTCACTAATTGTGATAACTACACTCCCATAGTTGTAGTCCTCATTGGCAGACGTCAGGCAAAAGTAGCAAAGTAGTCAGGTTAAGTAACTTGCAGTATTTCTGGTGGAGATTAGAGGGTGCCAGATAAAAACTGCCATATAATTTAAGTCTCCTTGCTGAAAGATGGTGAGTTTGACCGAAATTCAACAGACTTCTCATACCATGTGATGCCTTAAAAACATCACATTCATCAAATGCAGTTCAGATAAGAATTTCACCAAGTGTTCTACTGCTGCACCAGCTTTAAAATGATTAGCTTATACCTTGGTTACTATGTCTAATTGTAGGCTGAAAGTTGATACTATTTCAGTCCCTACTAGAAATACTCTTTGGTAAGTCTTTATCTTAGAATGTTCCACAAAGAGAGTTTCTAAATAAAGGGTAAAATCTAATAATGGTTCACCCTTCTTTTGTCCTCAAAACTGTATAACAAACAAATCAACTTTTTGTGGGAAATCTTAGGAATTAGTAATTAGATTTAAATCCTTTTCAGGCATCCTTCCCTTTTTGGCATGTAATAATTCAGCAATATTTTTAAAGACTCAAAATCATGGCAAAGATGATCAAAAAATATAATCAGGGTTAAGTCAATAAAACTAAAGTCTTTTGTCATGTTCTTAGTTGTTCTAAGCTTTTCATTTCTCTATTTAAAATAGGGTTTATTTGGAATAATTTTTTTCTTTTACATGCCTCCAGGTTCCAGTTATAGTACATGTCTGGTTTTGGTAGGGTTTCTAATCCCTAGCATGCCTAATATATAAATAAAAAGAAAATTTTTGTTCAGATTAAAATTTTTCCATTGCGGTCAATTCATTTCTAAGCTGTTTCTAGTAGTTTACCACATTTCCCCTGAAAAGTGCATGTTCTGTAGCCTTAATTCTGAAAATGAATTTAACTAGAAACCTAGAGGGTAGAAATCTATATTCTTAGAATTCTGATAAGCTCATTACTAGAAGTATAAAAAATAAGAACTGCAGCACCAAAAAAAAAAAAAAATCCTACTCAAGACCCTTAGCAAAACCCAATGACAATGTCAAGTCATTTCCAACCCTGAGCATAACTAAAATTCTATCTAATCCATTCAGACAATTGAGGTCTCTTTACTGAATCTAATTCAGTAAAGTACTGAATCTAATTCAGTAAAGCAGGAAAAAGTAAAAGAAAGAGAGAAGGAGAAATGAAGGAAGGAGGAAAAATGTATGGCTCAGATAAACTCAAAGAGGTCTCAAAACACAAAATGGGTAGTGATCAGGATCCAAGAGAGAAGCTTCCACAGGACTCCACTTGCCATGAGATAAGACTCAGTTCAAGAACCCCATGTACCTCCAAGAATTACAACTTCAGGGGTCAATGAAGCATCTATTTGATCTTCCTAACTAAACCACCTGTTCAAAAATAACCTGTGAGCATTTAAATTTAAGAAAGATCTAGAACTGGGCAGCATTCCAGACTACAGATTGTTCAAAATGCCTCCACTCAGAATAGGAAGCATATTTATAACCAGAAAATAAAGTAAAACATACATCAGTGACCTTATTACCATAGTTGAAGATTTATCTTAATTAGGCAAACTTTGGTAATCTTCATCCTAGTTTTAGCTGAGGGTTCAGCTGCTTCTACTGACTGATACTGAGTTTACTAGGGTGTGTGTATGTATACGCACATATGTATGTGTATGTGTGTTTGTTATATGTTGAAATATATGTGTTACTATATATGTGTGTGTATGTACACACACATACATCCTGTAGCATGAATGTTCTATATATAACGAATATGAAATACATATTTCATTTTGCTTGCACCTTAAGATAAGATGCAGTTGTTTGTACACTAGGCCACTTTGAGTCAAATTTTATAACTCAGGTAGGAAAGTCAGTTAAGGACACATGCAATAATTGTTACACTTAAAATGCAGTTCATCCCTTTGCATTACTAAAGGTAAGAGTATAAACTCAGTAGTGTGGTGATAAAGTTTAGTTGAGATTACCTAGAAACAGGAAAACCCAATGTACAAAGTATGTATAGAAAGCAAAACCCAAGAAAGCAAAGAGAAAGTATAATATTTCACAGTTCTGATTTTTTCCAAGCCAGATTTATTATCTATAACTACGGCTCATTCAAGCCCTTGTATTGTAGAAGATACCCCACTAATCATTGAACTCCTCCCACACTTTTTGGTTATAGCAACTTTAGTATGTTGCTTTAATCTTTAGTCACAAAAGTCTTAATAAAGTGCATGTTTTAGCCCCAACTTCCAGATGTAATATATTTCAAAGTAATAAATTATGATGGGGTATGGAACTTTTGCTTGCTTGGGTGCTGTGTGATTTCACTTTCATGTCTCTAAGATACTTCTTCCAGGAAGATTCAACTGCTATTGAATGATGAACAGTGAGGTAACTTCACATTTATTTCAGAAACTAAAGAAGATTATTATCTAAAATAAATAATAGCAGGGCAACAAGAATTTGGAGTAGTTATAGAATTGCTGATATGGACTCAAAGGCTATTTAGTTTTTGGCATCCAATTTGGCAATAAAATGATGAGTCATGAGGAAAAGAAAGACTTTAGAAATACAGTCTGATGGCATATTTGATATTAGTATTGTACTGACTTTATTTTATTAGTAAATCAAGAGCAGCACTGTTTTAACTCAATACATAAGGGCTACATTTTTATTACGATGGTTCCATTGCAAATCTTCTTGCATTTTCTGTCATCCTATAACACTAAATGATGACCAAGAAACTGTCATAACATTTTTTACTATGGTAACAGATCAAAACATGAAAACAATATAGACATCAATGATACAAAGTGCTGCATGTCCTCTTTATAGCAAGGCTAATAAAGATGAATTGAAAGAGCCACTGACTATTTCAATGCCAAGAACTTTATACTGGTAGGCAAGATTGCATAAACACATGTGTATATATATTTATATGTATACATAATACATAAATATATAATTTAATAATGTAATGAATATCTACAAATATAATAAATACATCCATATAATCTTGCTCTGTTGTTGGAAACATTTTCCTGCTTTTGAGATGTTTTATTATATATGTTGCTAAAGATAATACCTGTCCTAATTTTCAGATTTTAAAGCTCAGTTAAATTTGACTAAAATGTAAAATGTGAGGAAAAACAATAGGAGTGATAGAAAGACTAGAGCTGAAAGTTTGAGTCTCTGGCCACAAAACTAAAAGTAAAAACATGTAAAGACCAAGATTATTCGCAGTGACACTTAGAAAATATTAGCTTCTAATTGCACCCCACTGCTTCTCCCTTATTATAACTTATAAAACTTTTATATCAGTATCATGACATTGGTGGAAGGATTATATGGTATTCATGTAGAACATTCAACAGGTAAATAAGCAGTCACCAGAAAGAAACAGTTTCTTTTGATTTCCTTGATGTTTTTAAAGAAGGATATGCAATTTCATTTACTGGATAGTTATTAAATACTTTATGCCTATTTAATGCAAATATTTTTAGCATTGAATGCATTCAAAATGCCTATCCCATATAAAAATTTTGGTCTGGTAGCTGTGTTAAAGTACTTTTCTTTCTTTCTTTCTCTCTTTTTGGTACTGTAAATTGGGCCCATCTTCCATTTGGCTCAAAGCACATTTGTGTCCAGTAATACATTCTATTATAAAAGGCATCATGAAAAAAAAATACTACCTTAAATAAAGTCACATTCAACACAAAAGGGTATTTGAAAAATCAAAACTGTCATGGGTTTAGGAATCCTCTCAAATAATAGCATAAATACCAATATGTATTCTAGAAAAACAATTCATCCTATTCTTAAAAATACTCAGGTTAATTTTATTAATTTTATTTTGTAACCTACCATGAGCCAGCCTACAGCATGAGATAGAAGAGCATTATGCCATGCACTTGTCACAGGAAAATGGCAACAAAGCATAAACACTAGATTGTTTTGAGAAAACAGTTTATTGAGATAAGAAAACTGATGGGGATAATGGACATTTGAGGCCAATGTATCATTATTTTAGTTAGTTTGCTTTTGGAGATGAGATTGACTAAGCAGGGAAGGAAGCCCTGTATTCTGTATCATTGTGCAGATTCAAATGCACGGATAATGGTGATGGGTGAGGGATATAATTTGCTCGTTTATGGCATGAAGCAGAATGTAATGATGCTCTTCACATACTTAAAATATATTTGAACTTTTATTATGAACAAAATTTTACTACTTCTTTAAATTTCAACTTGAGCTCTATCTCTGCTTCCCTGAGAAACTTGACTCATGACTTCCACTGAATTAAGTCCTTTCTCTCCTTGCTATTATTTGATAATTATGATGGATTGTCATATCTTGGAGATTGTCTTCATTGCTGTTATTAGCATGCATTAGTTGTTTAAATCCATGAGGAAATTTCGTTTGACATTTCCATGTATGCCTACATTGTACAGCCTTTATGTTCACCCTCACTTTTCCCCTATGTGGCTTCCACTGCTCTTTCACTTTTCCTTTCCCCCTTCCAAGTCCATACCAGTTCCACTTCTACTTTCCAGTTGTCTTTTTCAGCCCCTGATTTTATTATTAGATGTATTACCTCTGAGTAATCACATTATTTCATATTTACAAAATGTCTCAAACCTTATCTTATCATCAATAGTAATTGCTTTTTGAATATAAACAATGATGGATTTCCTTCATATTTCAACTACAGTTTGGGATTGATAACATCTGAAATTCTTCACAGTTTTAAAGATATAATAATAACTACATAGTGCAATTGTAGAATTTGATTCATGTAACTATTCTATTTTTCTAGAGAATGACTTAACTTTGAATGAGGCAAAGTTGTGCCCAAATGTTTAATTTGCTTCTATTGGCTTGTCATATGAAATGAATAAAATATTTAATTCGTGAATTTACAGATGCTCTTCTCCTCTGGAATAATATATTTTAGATCATGTTAGTTAGACATAACCCATCCCCCTTCTCACACCACTTTTTTCTCTGACAATGTTTCCATGATTGGGTATATCTACTGCATCAGTTTAGTAGTACTTCATCTCCTCACAAAAGTGTGTCTCACATAGTAACACTGAAGGAGAAAGAAAGGAAAGAAAGTTCTTTAAAAAACATGAGGTGTTTCCACTTATTAAATCCCTGTGTTAAATGTACTTCTCATGAAAGTCAAAAATTTCCCTCTGAGTTGATTCCCCCATACTCTCTCCTTCCGGTCTCCTTGATAGACTTCCTATTCTCTCCCCCTCTGCCAGTGCCCCTCCCTATGTGTAAGTCCATATTTAACAAATTTAAAAAAAAAAGAGAGATATAGTGTTAAGTTTTCATTTTCATTAAAAAAAGACACGAGATGTGGGCTGGAGCAGTGGCTTGGTGGTCACTGTGCTTACTTGGCAGGCACATGGACCCAGGTTCAAACCCCAGCACCATGTACACAATGATGTGTTCTAATAACAAAAGCCACATGAAAAACTGAATGGAATTGATTCTTTCTCTTTCTCACTATCCCTCTCTCTCTCTTTAAAAAAATTAGGAGTATATTTCCAGTAGTAATAAGCTATTCTGAAGGGTGAAAAATTCCAAATTGAGCAACCTTAAATTTGATGGTATATGTAGCACCATGATTTTGTGATCTTTGCTTTCCTAGCAACTAATTATTCTCAATAAACTTGCATCTGCAAATTCATACTACAAGATGTTAAGAAGGTCTTTTGATGTAAATAAAAAAATCAATTTAAAGACAGTTTTATAAATATTATGTGTCTCAAAAAACATTAGAGTCTGGGGCTTTGGGAACAGGGACAATGATGTATGTATTTTGCATTTTTAATATTTTAATATATTTTAATAAGTTATTCTTATTAGCATATTTTCCAGAAATTAGAATATATGACTAAAGTTTTATTTTCCACCATAATAGGACTTAATTTTCTTAATATGGAACATTTTTCTCTAGTAGAAACTATACTAAAAGCATCTTCCATAATCCCGATATTCGCCTCTTACAATATCTCAAATACTTTGAAAGCAGGATAATTTTATTATTGGTTATTTGCAGTTTCTTTGGGTACTCGCTAATAGAAGCCTTAGCCTTGGGATGATATGAATTTCCTATGCTGCTCTGTTTGAAATTGAGTTTAATTCATCTATTACTTCACAAACTAGAATCAAATTCACTTTTACCTTTTACAAAGCCCAGGAAAACTGCCTGATTGGTTAATGTAGTTTTTCATCGACCAAAATCATAAGTCATGGTAACAATAAGAGGCATTCTATCATGGACTATGATTCCTCTGACAAGGGTCTCATATCCAGAATCTACAAAATCCTCAAAAATGTCAACTACAAAAACACTAACAGCCCAATTAATAAATGGGCCAAAGAGCTAAATAGAAACTTCTCACCAGAGGACATTGATCAAGCCAATGAATACATGAGAAAGTGCTCTAAATCTCTAGTAATCAGAGAAATGCAAACGAAAACCACATTAAGATATCACCTTACGCCAGTCAGAATGGCAAAGATGAAGAGAATAAACAATAATAGATGCTGGAGGGGCTGTGGAGAGATAGGCACACTAACACACTGTTGGTGGAGCTGCAGACTGGTACAGCCCCTCTGGAAAGCAGTGTGGAGAATCCTCAAAAAACTAGGGATGAGTCCACCATATGACCCGGCTATTCCACTCCTGGGTATCTTTCCAGGGGACTTAGAATCAGCACTTTACAGTGACACAGCAATATCTATGTTCATAGCAGCACAATTTATTATTGCTAGGCTATGGAAACAACCCCGATGTCCCTCACTGGAAGAATGGATCCAAAAACTGTGGTACATTTATACCATGGAATTTTACACTGCAATTAGAAACAATGACATTACAGCCTTTGAAGGTAAATGGATGGCTATGGAAGAGATCATGGTGAGTAAAATCAGCTTAACCCAGAGAATTAAGGTTCGATTATCTCCACTCATCTCTGGAGGTGGGGACTAGACCCTGGACAGTGAGAAAGTTGGTCTATTAGCATGTGTTAAATCCAGATAAGATGTAATGTTATACAACCTAATACTTTTTTAGAGATATTGTGGGAAGGGAAGGGCAGGATAAGGGAGGGTAATTGGGGGGGCACTCCTGGGGGTAATTGCAATATCCATAATATATACACATTTTATATTATTGTGTTAAAAACTTGTATGGTTGTTCAAAAAAATTAAAAAAAGGCATTCTAAGGTATTCTAGGTTTACCCTACCCTACCTCTATTCTGAAATAGAAGTTCAATTTTCCTTTGATAGACTCAATCACTCCACCTGGAACATCAATGTCCTTCTTGGCCAACTGACTCAGCAGCATGAGCAACTCAATATGGCCTTGTGGTACTTAATTTCCAGTTCAATGAAATCTTTATTTGTCTTTTGGTGGAAACATTTCTCCCTCCGTATCTAAAACCTCTATGCTACCGGAGGGTAAGTTTTCAGAAAAATGGAAACAAATTTGCCCAGTGGGTGGTGCCACTCTCACCTGCCCTTCATTCTTGGATCTGTGAATACTGACCATGGTAGAAATAGCACTGAACATTGTATGCAGATATGGAAAATAATGAGCCTTCTGGAAAACCATGCCCCTATTTTGTAAGGTATTGTAACCACACTAGAATGGTATCTGAGTCTTCAAGAGACTATTTGACATTTTCATCAAGCCAATGCTTCAGGATGATAGCAAACACGTTAATATCAGTGGATTCTTGAGCATGAGCCATTGTCACACTCATTTTGCTTTGAAGAGAGCTCCTTGCTCAGAAGCACTGCTGTATGGAATATTATGATGACATATAGGTCATTCTGAAAGTCCACAGATGGTTGCTTTGGCAGAAGTACTGAGTCCAGGGAAGGCAAATTCATATTTAAGTGTCTATTCCAAAAAATACAAAACACTGATGGAGGCAGTCCATGTTAGTCAACCAGCCACCAAGTGGTTGAATGGTCACTCCAGGGAATAGTGCCATGTTGGAGGCTCAGTGCCTATTTCTGCTGCTGGCAGATTGGGCACACAGTGGTGCCCATAGCCAAGTCAGCCTTTGTGAGTAGAAATCCATGCTGAGGAGCACAGGCATAATGTGCTCTGCCACCATGAACTCTTTTTCATGAGCCTGTTGATTAATAACAAAAATTTCTGAAGAAAGAGTCTCACAAATATTCATAGAATGGTCATGGTATCCATTTGATTACTAAAATCTTCTTTTGCTGAGGTCATCTTTGGTGGGAATTTACATGGGACACAAATACCTTCCCATTTTTTGCCCATTCAGAGAAATATATAGACATGTACCTTTACCAGATTACTTCATTAAAAGTTTTCAAATAATGATACTTATAAGTTTTCGATTATTCAACCAAATTTTTAGTGTTATCCCATAATTGAGTATTTAATCATATATTTGACTCCCAAGAAAAGTATATAACTTAATATACTGCCCAAAGTTCTGGCCACAGGAAGATTTATTTTTATCAGTGTGCTTTAGGGATGCCCTACAGAGAAGCTACAGAGCTACAACTGTTGATTTTCTGGTGATGTCTGCAAATTGTCCAGGATCATTCAAAAGCAGGCCAGAGTCTTCCCTTCCACTGACAACTAGTTCTTGAGTCCATAGTTACAGGCTCGAGCTACAAGATAAGGTGGAAAGGAGGCAAAATTCACTCTCTCTGTTTGAGTTGGTACATCAATCTTCTTTTCACAGACATCCATACTTATAGTTCTCAAGTTTTCAGACTCAGACTGAGACTTACACCATCATCCACCCGCAGTTCTTGGGGACTTGAACTAGAGCTGAATTATACCACCAGCTTTGCTAGTACTCCAGCTTGCTGATGGCAGGTGATGGGACTTGTCTACTTCCATAACTGTGTGAGACAATTTCAATAATGCTATAGAAAAAAACCTCTCTCCCTGCCCCCCTCCACACACACAAACACACACACACACACACACACACACACACACACACCTATTATTTATGACTCTGTGATTATTTGGCAAATAAAATCCTACTAATGGAATAAGACAAATGAATTAAACATATACAACTACAGACATTAAATGGATACAGTAGTGGCAATAAAGTTCTAAGTTACTATTATTGTCATGTGCATGTCCACAATTATAAAGTATCCTAGACTATCATTTTTCCCTGCTTGAAGGTTCATTCTGTCTAATTTTTGCTTACTAGTTCTTATTACATATTTCAATCCTATATTACCCTGATACATTACATTAATTTAGTCTTTATGCCCTATATATGAAGATTAATTAAAATAATTGTCAAAGAGTCTAAAAGAATTATCTTAGGTTAAGTCTATAATTAATAGAAAAGCATACAAATACAAAGCAGCAAATAAATAATGTTACAATTAAGAGGGTACAAATATTTTATACACATTGCAAAATACATTAGTCTTTCATCTCAAAAATACTCTTAAAAATGTTATAAAGAAAATTACTTGTAAATAAGATTAATATTTTTAATTTATGATTTTCATCTGGCCTACAACATAAATAAGCCAAACATTTATTTGAATTGATATTTTGATTTTTATCAATGTATAAGAAAATTGGTAAATATTTAGCAAAGCATGAAAACCTAGAATTTAGAGTGATAACATTGCCATTTAAATGGGGTTGGCATGGGAAAAGCAAAAGCATTTAAAAAATCATGTCCCAAATTGCAAGTTAATGGATCTATTAGAATAATATCATTGATTTCAGTTAAAGATAGTTTATTATAAAGTCCATATGATATTGAGTATTTTGTCCATAAAATTTTATAACTGATTTTTTCTAGTTACAGTTTTGTTGGAAATCAGGGATAAGATAAAGAGCAGTGGTAAAGTGTTTTGTAAAACACCTTTCAGTTTCATTTGCATGCTGCTTTTTCATGAATAGTCTGAGATGTGACACTATAAGATCCCTAAATTTTTTCCCCCATACTAAACCATTTCTCAAAAAGATTGCAGTTTTTGTAAATGGAAATTATATGTAGTGACAAAGATATGAGACTTAGATGTTCTTGTTGCTAGTGAAGTGTCATTGTTTCTAGATTGTATCAGAGGATAGAGGTAGGAAATGTATTTATGTTTTACAAATAATGCCTATACATAATCTCCATCATTTCTGCTCTCCCCATACATATATTATGAATTTTTGAAAAACAAGAGTCCATACTAATATTTATAAGTCTAGACTTCTTTCTACTCCTTTGCCTGTACCAATTTATTCAACTATGTGGAAGAACTAAAATGTTTCTATGATGCAGTGAGAACTAGACTGTAAGTAGACGACATAACCTTTGTGCTTAGCCTAAATGCCTTCTGACTTTGAAATAATAAGTAGTTGAATTATTCACATCTTTAGGTTTGAGAACATTTCCTCATGACATATAAAGCTAAGAATAAATTAATATATGCTAGAAGCATGTAATATGCACAAAAATCCTTTTCCAGACCAAAATTTTCTAATTTTCAAAAAATTCATTTAACATTCAATTAGATAAGCCTGCACAACTGTATTGGTCAATACATTTTGAAAGTAAATGACATGTATCACTTTTGCCTAAACAACTGGAATTGATATACATTTTCTTCCTTAGATATCCATATTTAGGCCATTTTTTTTTCAGTTTCATGGCTACAAGAAAAAGGAGGGTCTCTTGAATTGTTTCAGACATGATATAAGCAAAAAATAAATAAATAAATCATTACAGTAGAGTTTGGAAGCCTAGAATTAAACTTTATGCTATAAAAGGTTATGGTGCTTGTTTCTTTCCAAAATTATCCAAATCCTTTATTCAAGCATTCTCTGTGATTTGCATATTGGGATTTAGTGCAAAAGTGATCCAGCCTTTTGTGTTGTCTAAGTTGGTCATCACTTAGCACTATGCTATGAGGGAATCCTTCTGATAATAGCCACACTGTGTGAAATCATCTTCAGTAATGATTTAAATTGTCATTATGTCTACATAACTAGAGATAGTTATAGAGTAGAAAGTCCTTAGACACACAGAAAATAACAAATTTGCCCTTGTGCTCTTCTCCAACAATTAGATTTAATATGTCTTTGAACAAAGATGTAGAAGTTCCCTAATATAACGGTTTTGAGGATTAAAGTTTACAGAAAGATAACATTGCTGGCACAAGACACATATTGTGACCTTGTAATAACTTTTTGTTCTTATTCTTATCCTCACACTTAACTTTTGCTTAGGCATAAAATGGGAAGCCAGTATTTCCTTAGCACTAACTAAAGTACTAACAGGTTAGGGATTTGTTTAGCAGAGTAAAAAGTGAAAAATAGGTTTCTTCCGTGGTACACAGGTCTAACATATTCAAAAAAGGACCAGATTGCAGATACAGTATGAGACTAGCTGGATCTTTGTGTAAGTATGGGGATCAAGTGTTATAACAAAAATCTTTGGTCTCAAATAAGTATCAGCTAACTAATAATTATAATCATCTACAGGTTTACTTAAAAATTTATGGAAACATTTATCTGCTTTTATTCATTTGATTTTTATAATTCTATGAAGTAACATTAATACTCTATCCTATTTTAATTAGAATTATTCAATGTCTGTATTAAATAAACAGTAGAACCAAGTCTTCTGAATCCAGAAACAGTGCATTCCTTAGATTGTGCTCTCTCCCAGAAGAAAAATACATGGTTGGCTATACACCTCATTAAAATGTTTGCTGAGGGTCGGTCACACATTTTCTCCCAGAGATGCAGCACAAGCAGCATATATATTGTGTGGATTTAGAGAAGCAGATGATGGCTTGACATATAGACACATGAAAGATGATAGAAATGGATAATCACCTCTTGAAAGTACTTGCTGAGTGTTAGCCATACCTATATATCTACTTATATGGGGTATCTCAACAAACTTTAGAAAAACAAATTGTTCACAATTTACTTCGACCTGTTGTTACTTTGCCTGACAAAGATTTGAATGCAGTTAGTAAAAGTATGAAAGTGTGTGAAGTATCTGCTTAAAGACATCAAACTGAGAATGGAGAGTGAATCTTCTAATACAAAGAGGAAGTTCAAGCACAAAAATATTTGTCATCCATAGATCAAGTGTTCAGTCTTCTCATTTTTTTATGGAAATACCAGATATTTTTTTCCATAAGGATGGCATTTATATCTGCAGTATACTAAGTACTACGGATCTGAGATGATAAGTTGTAGCTGAGTTGTCCTATGTGTGGAGTGTGGCAATGCATGTGAAGTTCCTTGCTTTTCCACCACATATAAGGGCTGAGGGCACAATTGTATGATGGGGATAATAAGGCATTGGGTTCATTGATGTGGCCAATGACTACATTGGGCTTTCTTCTGGACTATTGCGTTGAAGAGTCAATTAACTCCTATGCCATAAATACGTCATTTTAGGCTGCACAATAAGCTTAATGTTACAACCAGACTACTCAGGTGGATGCCACTTTTCTGTTTCTTCATTTTAATATCCTCATTACCAGCGAAATCACGTTATCTATTTTGAGACACCCAGCCAATGAAAATACTAAAATCTATTATATAAAGCAAAATAAATACTACATAGTTATCTGCTAGAACAATAATTTATATTCTGTGGACTTTGACAGTGGACTTTGTCAGTAGTATAAACAATTAAAAAAAGAAGCAAATATTTCAATTGTAATGTGTGAAAAAAGAATTAAGAGTCTCACTACTGTGTGCTTTACCATGAAGTAGCATGCAGGCTTCAGTGAGGTTACCCTTTTTAGTGGTACAACATGAGACACTATTGAAGACAAAAGAGGAGAGAGAAGTATAAAGTGTGACTGCTACCCATATTAGACTAGGGCTCAGGACACAGACCTGAGATTGAAGTTGAATCTAGTGTAATAAAAAGGATGGAGTTAGGGGCTGGAGTGGTGGCTCAGCAGGTAAAGGGCTTGCCTGGCATGCACAAGGGCCCAAGTTTGAGCCCTAGCACCACGGACACAACTCAGTGTCAGAGAAACGAAGGCCAGATGAAAAAATAAATAAAAATTGATTTTTTCTTTCTCTTTCACTCACTATCACTCTCTTTTTAAAAAAATAAAAGAATGTAGTTAGTAACTATCCTTAAGTGCCTACAGAGACAAACAGGACACTTAAAAAGCTGAAGTGGGTCAGATATAGTGTTAACCATGGGGGAAATTAGTGGTAGAAGAATGTATGTCATCCTAACAGGAAACAAATGTCACTCATCCTTAACCATGGACAAACATATCCAATCTGTCCAGATCCCTTGATTTATCTTAAGCAATCACAAATCTCAACTATTGTTTATAAATTCTTCAAATTCGTGTTTAAGATGTTAAAAAATTCAAGGAACACATGCCTGTGATCTTTTGGATTTGGGCTGCCTTTTTGTTAACTTTGCTTGCATCTCTTCTTAGTAACCCTCTCATAAATTTATGATTTCATAAATCATGTAATTCTAAAGTTTGTAAAATTAATAATTAGGGCAAAAAGCTTGAGAGTTTGCTATGAAGGCATAAATTGTTCAAATGATTCTGAATTATAACTATGCAAATAAACAAATGCATTACACCAAAATCATCTTGAATTTGCCAGTGTTGCATGTATAAGTTCATATCAGTAAAGGCATCACAGTAAAAGTAAAGAAGAGATCAAGGAGGTGATAGTGTGTAGCCATCAAATATGGAATCTGCCAGAGTTCTGCAGATATGTGTTTGATGTTGTATTTATACAAGTTTTGGAAATGCACCTTGTGATTGTCAAAGGTCTAATATGACCAGGTCCTCATAATGCCATTGCAATAATAAAGATTATAATGGCTAAAGTCTGATAATCTAGAAGATATGGAAAGATACTTAGCCACATACAACATCCCCAGATTAACATCAGAAGACTTTGAAACTCTAAACCAACCTATCTCAGGTTCTGAAATCAAAGCAGCAATCAAAGGCCTTCCAAAAAATAAAAGTCCTGGACCTGATGGATCCATGGCAGAATTCTACCAAATGTTCTCAGAAAAATTATCACCGATCCTCTACAAGCTTTTTGATGAAATTTACAGGGTCGGAACACTACCAAACACTTTTTATGAAGCAAATATAACTCTCATACCAAAATCTAACAAAGACTCATTAAGAAAAGAAAACTATAGACCAATTTCCCTGATAAACATAGATGCAAAAATCCTTAAAAAAATTCTAGCTAATTGGATCCAAAAGTGCATTAAAAAGATAATACATCATGATTAAGTGGGCTTCATTCCTGGAAAACAGGGCTGGTTCAAAATTCGCAAATCAATAAATGT
>PVKS010008773.1:27976-66991 GCA_004027875.1 Aplodontia rufa
AAAAAAAAAAAAAAGTCTTTAAAAAAAAAACAGAATTAAAAATAAAAATCATATAATCATTTCAATCGACACAGAAAAGGCCTTTGATAAAATTCAACATCCTTTTATGCTCAAATCTCTTGAGAAGATATTGATCAAGGGAAGATATTTTAACTATGTAAGATCCATTTATAACAGACCCATAGCAAACATTAAACTCAATGGCAAAAGACTGAAAGCTTTGCTCTTAATTCAGGAATGACACAAGGCTGTTCACTTTCACTACTATTATTCAATATAGTCCTTGAAACTCTTGCCAGAGCCTTCAGACAAGAGAAGGAAATCAATGGAATTCGAATACGAAAAGAAGAAGTCAAGTTTTCTCTATTTGTGGATGACATGATCCTCTACCTAGAAGATCCTATAAGCTCAACCAGAAGACTTCTGGAGCTTATAAATGACTTCAGCAAAGTGGCTGGTTATAAGATTAAAACCAATAAATAATTAGCTTTCTTATACTCCAGCAATAAGGATGCTGAAGAAGAAATTAGGAAGTCTGTCCCTTTCACCATCTCCTCCAAAAAAATAAAATACTTGGGCATAAATCTCACAAAGGATGTTAAGAACCTATACAATGAAAATTATTTAACTTTAAAAAAAGAAATTATAGAAGATCTGGGTAGATGGAAAAACATTCCATGTTCATGGTTAGGTAGTCAATAACATCAAAATGGCCATTTTACCCAAAGCCCTATACAGATTTAATGCAATGCTTATCAAGATACCAATGTCATTCTTCATGGATATTGAAAAAGCAATACTCAAATTTTATGGAATAACAGAAGACCCAGAATAGCCAAAGCATTACTCAGCAAGAAGGAGGAGGCAAGAGGCATCTCAATTCCCGACCTGAAATTATACTACAATGCTATGGGAATAAAAACAGCATTGTATTGGTACCAAAACAGAATGGAAGACCAATGGAATAGAATAGAGGATTCTAATATGAACCCTCATATCATCATCCGATATTTGATAAAAGGGGCAAAAGCATAGTGTGGAAGAATGAAAGCCTGTTCAACAAATGGTGTTGGACAAATTGGAAAGCCATATGTAGACAACTGAAATTGGATCCTTACCTTTCACCCTGCACAAATGTTAAATCAAAATGGTTCAAGGATCTGGATATTAAACCAGTAACCCTACAATTGCTTGAAAAAGAAGTAGGATCAACATTACATGACATAGGGGTTGGCACTGCCTTCCTTAACCGGACTCCCATGGTACAAGTGGTAAAATCAAGAATAAATGCATGGGATGCAATTAAACTAAAAAGCTTTTGCATAGCTAAGGATTTATTCAAGAGTCTCAAGAGAGAACCTACAGAATGGGAGAAAATTTTTGCCTGCTACACCTCGGACAGAGGGCTAATATCCAGAATATACAAAGAACTCAAAGAATTAAATAATAAAACCACCAATAACCCAATTAATAAATGGGCTATGGAACTAAAAGGAAGCTTCTCAATGGAGGAAGTCCAAAAAGCCCATAAATATATGAGAAAATGCTTTACATCACTAGAAGTAAGAGAAATGCTAATCAAAACTTCGCTGAGATTTCACCTCACTCTGGTCAGAGTGGCAAAAATGAAGAATACAAACAAGGACAGGTGCTGGAGGGCCTGTGGGTAAAGAGGAACACTGATACATTGCTGGTGGGACTGCAAACTGGTACAGCCACTCTGGAAAGCAGTGTGGAGACTCCTCAAAAAATTAGGGTTGGAACTGCCTTTTGACCCAGCTATCCCACTCCTAGGTATCTTCCCAAAAGACTTATAATCGGCTTACTATAGAGATACAGCTTCATCAATTTTTATTGCAGCTCAATTTACTATAGCTAAATTATGGAACCAACCCAGATGCCCCTCACTTGATGAATGGATCCAAAAACTGTGGTACATACATACAATGGAGTACTACTCAGCTATTAGAGAAAACAACATTATGGCATTTGCAGCCAAGTGGATGGAGATGTAAAAAATTTTGCTAAGTGAAGTATCCCAAACTCAGAGACTCAAGGGCCAAATGTTTTCTCTCATTTGTAGATGCTAGAACATAACCAGAATTTGTATGTTAGATGGCTAACCTATCAATTATCTCAGCATGTATGAATTCTTACATGACCATGGGGAACTGTGCTTAGGTTCCTGGGGGAAGTAGGGAGGGAGTTAGGGAGTTAGGGAAGGGAATAGGAAGGACATCAAGATGACCAGAGGGAGGTAGTATGGGGGAATTTAACCTGAGGGGAACCTCTGACTTCCACAAGAAATCCAATTAACTTGGGTCTTAAGTAACGTGAAACATGGAACCATGGGGAACCCAAAAGTTGAAACCGTGGTCTGACACCAATATTGGCTTTTTCTGTCATTACACTTTTATTCTTGATTGTATGATGATGAACCCCTCCTGTTGTAAGACCATGTTTATTGAATAAAAATTTAAAAAAAGATTATAATGGCTAAAATTGTAAGATGTAGATCTATACTGAAATGATCAAGATATTATAAAATCGATACACAATATTATGTTATATAAATCATGTGTAAATTTGAAGGCATTAATAAAACATTAAGGAATTATCTTTTGTCTAACACTATCTCTGGTACCTACTCATCTCTTATTCTACTGTAGGCAAGGACAGTCATGTAAGCACGTAATAAAACCTCCAAATTATGACATAATAGCTTTTTTGAGTGGGGAGAAGATTAATAGTTCTGTCACTTTATGATGTGGTAAACTCTGGATTACCATACCTATGCACAGTTTAGAAAAATGACCCTTGTGGTATGGAGAAACTAGCTAGTTAATGTAGATTTAGTTAAAGCCTTCCATGATCGGTAAGAAAACTTTACATCTATCTTCTTTAACTTAAAAGCCTTTGGGTATAAGCATGATTTATGAACTATGATGGATCAGTAGCCAAATATCTGAAAACATCTGCACTGTAACCATCTGCTTATGACTAAATACCAGATGCTATATATGTTGCAAATTTTTATTTACTAAAATTGCTTTAATACATATGCTTAGCTCATGAGAGTGTAGCTAACAAAAAACACAGATTAAAAGTATCCCTTAGTCTTGGATGAATTGAAAACATTTCATAATATCTGTCAGGTTATTGAACTTAAAACCCTGGCAGGTAAGAGCACAATAGAAAACTTAATGAAATGTTATCAAAACACCTAATATTTGTGGTTACTGAAAATAATCAGGTTCTGAAATAGGTAAGTTTTTCCTCAACCAAAAAAAAAAAAAAAAAAAAAACTCTTAGGTGTAGAACAGATGGAAACTTTGGTAAATGTTTTCAATATGTTCATATGTTGCAGGTATATTGTGGGGACAAAATGCTATAGTCAATACCTTTAGATTAGAAAAGACTGATTATTACAGTAATGACAATATGTCTTCCCTTAAGAAAGAAAACAACTTTCACTCATGCATTTGGCCACAAAGGTAATTTTCTACCTAGTGTCTTGAGCAGCTGTGCTATTTGAGTCCTAGGGTGTTGATTTCAAAGCATGGATATCTTATGTTTCTATTTTATTTTATTTATTTATTTATTTATTTATTAAAGAGAGAAGGACAGTGAGAGAGAGAGAAAAAAGTCAATTTTTATTGAGTTTTTTACTGGCTTTTGTTGCTCTGACAGTTGTGTATGTGGGTGCTGGGGTTTGAATACGTGTACTCGCACATGCCAGGCAAGAGCCTTAACCGCCGAGCCACTGCTCCAGCCCTTATGTTTCTATTTTAAATAAGTCTTCTTTGCTCTTAAATTTGAAAAATTTCCACCTAAATTATAATCAGGAGATAGGAAAACAGAGACTGTTGAAGAGGAAAATATTGGCTAACGAATTCTGGATTTGAACTGTATATAAGAAAGATGACTATGTGAAACCATTAGAATTTAAAAGATTCCAAAGAAAATTACCTGATAAAACATATTATTGCAATTTGTCAAATTAAATATTTAGATTGATTTCTTTGAGGTAGAGAACTAACTCCAATTAATCTTTAAATTCCTTAGAAAGGAATGCTAACAAGCATTTATACCTGAGCATGCTTTCTCAGGGAGGAGAGTGGAACAAACTCATATTCTCAACAATATAAGGTAGTGAATTTGTATTCAGCAAGCATAATAGTATATGGCAAATTAACATATGCACACATCTACATTACGTTTATTGCTTTTGTATGTTGTAGGCAGGTAAGTCTGTTTGTTTTAGATTCATCTCCTAATTGTTAAACGATCTGAAGTTAATCCACATGACCTGAAGCACAATTTAATTTTGCAAGGACCAAGCATAGTAGCTTTTAAGCCACTGACCACCCCAGGGGAGACATTCTTTTCTCACTTGTTTTACCATGTGTGTATGCCACAATACATATTTTCCTGAGCAAGGACACACCAATGCTTTGCTAAATATTCCAGGTTCAACAATTTTCATGAAGTTGAATAAAAAATGTAGGTCAAATTATTGAAGAAATGTAGATATATTCCATTTTAAAATAGCAATAGCAGGAAACAAACTAGAAAATCATTTTCTTTGAAGTCATATGGTATAAAAATAGGAAGGATAATATATAAACCTGCTAACTTTTATATATGGAGCACAATATTCAGAAAACAAACCAGGAAAAACCAGTACTCTAATGCATTTCACTCAACCATGGCTCAATTTTTTTTTACATCCTACCTCTTCTCAAGAGGATTCATTTCTAACTGGCTAGAGAACCAAACAGCACCTAACCAGACCAGGAAAGTTGTTTGAATGAGAAGCATAAAGCACAAATGCTTCACTTTTTTAAATACAGAGGCAGATTCTTCCCCAAAGTCAAAGACTTTTGAATAAAATAAGAATTAATTTTAATTTGGTACAATTCATTTTCTCTAGATTTTTACAATAATTACCACCAAGGACAAGAGAGTATATTTCCATTTTATATAGCTGTGTCCTTCAGGATGTACTGATGGTATCACTGTGAATTTTCCTTCAATCATCACCAAGCAAAGTGGAACTCTTGGCAGCAATTCTGGGTTTTAGTTGTTTGTGCTGTCACTTCGTGGCAGCTGAACTTAACACTTCATTTGTTTTTAGGAAAATTATGTTTTCTGTGCAGCAAACTCACTCAAGCCCTGCTTCCCTGCTGGATTAATGTGTTTGTGTTTGTACAGAATGCTCCATTAATGTGGTTGCTTTGAATATTTCAAGTGTCAAATTTTAGATGTTCATAAATTGACTGAAAATCAAAATATTATATCATGTGAAGTAAGGTACATATAAAGAACACAGAAATCTGATTCTTAAAATACTCTATTTTAATATCATATACATGACAGTGATTTTTATGTATCAGAGCAGCCAATCAGTGAAATAATTCAGAGGCAATGGTAGTGCCATGGCAAGAAGAAATTTTATGCATATCAGAGAAGAAATATGTTACTCCAAATGTTAGAAACTGTACCTCACTGTCATTATCAATTAAGTATCAGTGACCATCCTGACCTGTTAAGCTAAGAAATGAAATACCTTCTTTGGCTACTTTGATAGGATTTTAATATATAATTGGTCAGTAAATCAATCCCATCAGAGCAAACAGTGTTGGTTGAAACGTTTAGACACGTTTAATAAGCGCATATATAATCAGTCTAGTAACCAGGCATGAGACCTTACTATCCTGTTGGTTCTTGTAAGTCTGATTCTAGTAATCCTGTAGCAGTGTGTTCCACAAATTTAACCATGGTTTCATATAACTGATAGATTTTTTTAAGATTAAGAAGTTCAACCAATCAGAGGTTTATAGCAGAAGATGAGTAAGGATGGAGACTGTGCTCTGGGAGAATCTCATCTGAAGAGTCAAAGAAACTTGGATACAGAAAACTGACCCAGCCAGAAAATCCCAAGAAGCTTCCCCTCTGTGACCTTGTAGAAACAATAACTTAAAGATACTTTGTAGTTGTGTCTCAGCCGTTAGTACACTTGCCTGGCATGTGTGAGAACCTAGGATCAAACCCTAGTACCACATACACAGCTAAGTGTTGGCGAAAAAAGGTCAGATGAAAAATAAATAAAATGTGTTCCCTCTCTTCTCTCCTCTCCCCCCACTCACTGTCTATTGTTTAAAAAAATGCTTTTAAAAAGATATTGTTTAGTGCCTGAGAGATAATCTTATTGGTGGTACTCTCATACTAGACCTTATAAAAAGGAGAAAAAAAATATATGAACATTTTTTTAATTGAGAGGGACAGAAAGAGAGAGAGAGAGAAAGAAAGAAAGAGAGAGAGAGAGAGAGAGAGAGAAGCAACTTTATTTTTATATCTGGCCTTTGCTTCGCTGACACTTAGTTGTGTATGTGGGGCTGGGGTTCAAATCCAGATCTCCGCACATTCCAGCCAAGTGATTTAATCGCGGAACCACTGCTCCAGTCCCTGAACAAATCTTAATATCAACATCTTCACAAACAACCCTCTCTAGCCAACATTTCCTTTGTTGCACTGAGAACTTTCTGAGGAAGCTGACCTTTTAGTACTTCCCTTGGAGCCCAAAATAAGGATTCATCTAGAATAACTGTCTTTCTCTGTTTAACACTGGAATTATGCCCTTTTCCATACACTGTTTACTTGTCCATTTGAAAATTTAAAGAAACAAATTAAACACTGTATCTTGAGACTTTGGTAGTACATTTTTTTAAAAAAAAATCTCATTTAATAGTTGCAAAAATCAGTTATCATAAACTGGTAGACAAATGACTAAATTTAGCCCTCAAAAGTATCTGTCTTGACCTTTACTAAATACTTTCAAGTATGGCTTTTCATTTTCAATTATGCATTCTTTTATTCGTTACAGTAATTCTTTGAAGTATGTCACATGTCTGGTATAGGAATCAGTAGGGTAAAAACATGATATTGATGTAAAACAGATAAATGTTCAAACTTGGACTCTAAATTAAAATCTGAGGGTTGTTTTCAACTTGTAAACTCCAATTTGCAATTTGAGTTGTTAAATACTTAACACCCAATTTCTCAGTTTCCTTGTAGAAATGAATATAATTATAACTCTAGCCTATATTTTATTGATATTAAAATAGTTGAATCATTACTCATTTATGTTTATAAAGGGCTATTTCTTATTCTTCTTGCTTTCATATAATGAATGATTATATTCTAACTAAAATTTATGAAGACAATGCTATTATTATTTTTAAAATGATAATGATACAAAAAATGTAAATATAAATTCACTAGATCATTGTTTAAGGTCACACAGTTAATATACATTAAAATTAGAATTTTAGCTCAAGGTTCAGTTTAATATTCCAACCATTATGTTGTCTGCCATTCCACTCTGGTGCTGACTCCTCTGCTACTTTTTCACACTCTAAGTAATAAAAGTAGATGAAATTTTATAAGTTGTCATTAGTAATAAGATCTAATCCCTTGTTTACAAAGAACTTAAAATCTAGTGAGAAAGATCAAACATAATACAATGTGATAAAAGCTAGATACTGGGTTGGATTTGCTTATTAATACTTGGAAACACTATGGCTATTTACTAACATTTTATAAGAAAGCTGTGAAATCTGCCTGAGAATTTGTCCATGGGAAAACATGGAAGACTATACATTTACACATTTACTCCTGAGAAAACCTCTATGAGAGGAAACTTTGATTATTTAAAAGTTGAAGTAACATACTTGTGGTCATAAAGATTTTAAGATATTGCCAGAAATCGAACATGAAAGCCACTCCAGCATTCTAACAGCCTAAACAACACAGTGGAACCTTGAGTAGTCTTGATGAGGGAGAAAAGAGGATAGTTTGAAACACTGGGAGGAAGAACCTTCAGCATTTGCAGTCTGAAGACGGGAGATGAGTCACATCACTGCTCAGGATGGTGTTGGAGACCGGAAATGCACATTAGTTTGGAAAGGTCAATAAAGTGAAAGTACCAGAAACATAGCATGGAATGGGAGTGTAAACAGATGCACAAGTTAAAATGTGTGCACAAGTTCAAGGCTTAAGACTACAGAGGATGCCTATGTTCTTTACAGGTAGTCACTTGGAAACAAGTTAGGAAGAGCACAGGCTTATTTTTCCAACTGTGTAAATTACCATGTATGAATGAATGTGTCAAAATGAACCCTGCTATTGTGTATAACTTCAATGCACTACCTAAAACATGAAAACCCACAAAACACAAATGTTACCAATTCTTTAAAATATCTCTCAGAATAGAATATCTAAGACAATTAAATGATAAGCATTGGAAGGATCTTGAATATTACTTCATCTTGCCAGTTTGTAAGGAAGAAATCAAAAGCAGAGATGATAAACATCTTGTCACAGTATCAGAATTAGAAAAAAGGTTTCTCTTTACTCTGTTTTCTGTCCTCCAGATAATGTGAACATCTATAGGAGTCTGCCACATAAAATCTTCTGAATTCTGATATTCTCCCTTTACTTGGATATTACTTATCAGGCATCATAAAGACTGAATATCTCTATTTAATACTTGAACAATGGGCAGAAGTTATTCTATAGATTTGATGTAAATCCCCAAAGAGTAGCTGTTAGCATCTACTGGTGTGACTCATAAGTTCAAGAAACAATAGCGATTCAGCTAAAGGGTATTTTGGCATACTCATCTCCTGGGTTGTCTGCAGAGACAAAATTTTAAAGGAATTTTAATATCTTAATTGGCAGATAGATAAGTGCATTAGACCTGTGGTATATGATTATGTACTTTGATATAAAATTGAAATGCTGTGAGTCACCAGGTATTGTGTATTATTATTTAATAATACCTGTTAATATGCAGTTCTATTATTTGGAAAATATTTGAATATTAAAACATTTTTACTTTATTTAACTTAAAATAGTCATGGTCTTTCTCTTACAGAAGAAAATAAAATACCCATAATAAAGTTACCATTTCCCAGTGAGAGTTATTAGCAGACAAGTGGAACTTTGCCTGGGAGCTTGCTGAAATCAAGAGAGATAAGCACAAAAAGCTTGTCTTTTCTTGAACCAAAATTTCTTATTTTAAGATTTAGTTTCTTCCTTTTTATCACTTTTATTTTTTCTTTCATCTTTAAATACTCTATGTTATACAAAAGTCTATATATACAGTAAGAAATATCATGTGAATGAAACTAACTTTTTGTCTTGTACATAGAGAATTGGAAGGAATCCACAGGTAAATATTAAAGCTCAAAAAGGAGTTCAAAGAGACAGCAAGACACAAGAGCACACTATAAAAATCAGTCATATTTGTATACAGTAGCAATGAAACTATGAAAGCAAAATGAGGAAACCATAATGTTCATAATACCCTCAAAAAGAACAAATGTTAAAAAAAAGTGTAAACTTTGTGTAGCAAAAAGGACACAAACCATTAAAAGAAATTAAAATGGACCTACATAAATAAAAAGCCACTCTCTCTGTTCTTGGATCAGAGTATTAGAATATTGTTCAGATGGCAATACTGTCCAAATTATTCCACATCTTAAAAAACAATTCCTATTTAATTCTCAGGTGGATTTTTTTTTCCAGAAACTGACAAAATAATCTGAAAATGTATATGGAAAATCAAAAGACCCAGAATATGCCAATCTTGAAAAGGAAAATCAAATGCAGACAACTCACACTTCCTGATTTCAAAATTTATGACAAACCTATAGTAATCATGACAAAGTGACACAGAAGTAAGATAAATATTCAAATAAATGAAACAGAATTGATAGATTATATTTATAAATAAATATGATTATTTATAAACTATTAATTATGTTTATACATTCTGAGTATGTATGTATGAGTGCATATCAATGCATATATATGTATTTTGACTTACTTGTGACAAAAGTGTCATGACAATTATATCGGAGAAAGAATAGGGTTTCCAATAAATGATGCTAGGACAAAAGAAGAGGAAATAGTTGAACTCCTACCTCAGGCCTTACATAAAATTGAAACTAAATATAGGAGTTAAATCTATAAAACTCAGGAAAAACATGAGCACAAATCTTTTAGCCCTTGGAATCAGCAATTTTTTATGACCCTTAATTCAGAAGCCATAAAAGAAATATAGATATATTTTTCTTTATCTAAATTAAAATGTCTTAGCATCAAAACACACTACCAACAAAAATAACAGTCTGCACACGAAAGGAATACATTTACAGATCACACATTAAGGAACTTTTATCTAGAATATGTAAAAAATGTTTCAACTTGACCATAAAAGCACAAAATGCTCAATTACGGAATGAGCAAAGGATTTGAATAGGTATTCTCTGAAGAAGTTACATCAATGCTTTGTAAGAGCAGGAAAAGACTCTTAGCGTCATTCCTCAATAGTGAAATGGAACTGAAAACCATAATAAGACTCTACTTCACACCCTCCAGGGTGGCTAGAATTCAAAAGGCAATAACTAAGTGTTGGCAAGATGAGGAGTACTTAGAATCCTCAGTCACTGCCAGTGGAAATGTGAACTGGAGCAGCCATATTGAAAAGAAGTTTATAAGTCCCCCAATTGCTTAATCACAGAATTATAACATAGACTCAGTGGTTATCCACTTAGGTACATACCCAAGATTTTTAAAAACACATTTTGCACAAAAAACTTGTACACAGCAGCTCGAACATGAAAACAATTTGAATTTCTATCAAATGAATGAATTAATTAAAAAATTATAATGTATCTTGGCAGTGGAATGTTATTCAACAGCAAAAGTGTTTGAATTACTAATCGGTGGTAAAAATGGGATAAACTGAAAATACATTATGTGAAGTTAAGTCAGAAATAAGGCTGCATCAAACAATCCTTTTATATGAAATGTCTAGAATAGGCATATTGAAAGGTGATTTCATTTTATCTGTATTAAGAAGTCACAAAATTTTCTACATAAAACAATCTACAAAGAACCAACTAGAAATTATAAATGAGCTTAGCAAGTTTGCAGGATATAAGGTGAATTTACAAAAACCAAGTGTATTTCTGTATGCTTGAAACAAATAGTTTGAGATTTAATTTAAAAATATATATGCACATATCAATTTATTTATAATCCCTGCAAAATCAATGCTGTTATATCACATATATATGTTATTTATGGATACAAATAACCCTGATTAAAGATTCAAAAAGATTCAAAGACCAAAATAAATGGAGTTAAAACATGTTCATATGTTGAAGACTCAATTCTTTAAGAAGTAAATTCTCTATTACTTGAACTATAAATTCAATGCAATTCCCTTTAGAATTTCAGTAGAAATAAGAATGAAAGCAGCAAATAGTATTATGTCATTAAAAGAGACATAGATTTCACTTTGTTGATTCCTATTGTTTCTAGTCCCCCCAAGTGCTCCTGCAATACACTTCATGACAAAGTAACACAAAAAAAGAGGTGGAGGGGAGGAGGGAAGGAGGAACTGGAAGGAAGGAGAAGAAGAGGAGGAAGTGGAGGAAAAGAATGAATGGAAGGTGAAGAGTGAGAGGAGAAGAAAGTGGAAGAGGGAAGGCAAAGAAAAGGAGGAGGAGAGTAGAAAATTTTAAAAGGACAAATTCCACTGTTTAATAATAAAATTTTTAAATTTTGTATCAAATATTGTTAAAGTGCATTCATTTTGTAATATGTCATATAAATGAAATTTAGAGATTATAACAATTATAATTATAGTCTTATAATTTGTCTACAAAATCATTCCTAAGACATTATTAATTATAGACAGTCTCAAGTGGATTATGGCACTGTGTGTCCCTGGAATCTCTGATATCTACACAGTAGTTTATAAATAAATGATAATGTTAAGTTCTTAAAAACTAATAATATATGAAATCATACTTGATCTCCTATTATACTTTCTTTCAATTCCTTGATCACATGACAGTTTTTAAAAGCATAAATTTTCTGAACATTAAGCAATGTTTCTTTTAACTTTCAGTAGAGTACTCTACATTATTGAGTTTATTAAAATAGAACAATTGATCCATTGGACCTTAGTATGGTTATATATCTCTCACAGTTCATTAAAAAATAGATGATGGGTGGACTAAATGGTGACTGAGGTGGAGAGAGAAGGAACAGGATAAGGGAAAACAGTGGGATAAATCTGACCTAACTTTAATATGTACATATATGAATATACCACAGTGAATCTCACCACCATGTATATCTGAAAGATGCTAACTTAAAAAAAACTGAAAGTAAATAGCAGATAGGAAGATGGTGAGCTGAAGGGAGGTGGCTTTTCCTGTGGCTCCGAGTCTGGATGGGAAAATCCCAATTAATCTTCAGTTTTTCGAGACTCACATTTCTTCATGTACTGGACTGGCAGCTGTTAATCTGTGTTTCCCAATAGCACCCCACCCCAATGAAGCAGAGGCATAAGAAGCTTCAATAACCCTCATAACAGTAATACACAATGTTGGTCTTCAAATCACATCCCTGTATCTGAAAATAAGGAAAAGGGGTAATAACGCCTATCTTCACCCTCACAACTCCCCATCCAATAACTTCATGATGGGAGTCCTGGATGAAAACCTAGAAAACAATGTATCAACATTATGATTAGTAGCTCAATCAAGGAGCTGAAAGAAGAATTAAGAAAAGATATCAGAGAGCAGTTTCAGGTGATGAGAAACAACTTTCATAAATAAAGGAACAATTCCATGAAATGAAAGACCATATATATAAAGAGTTAGACACTCTGAAGAGAGATGTAACAGAGCTGTCAGAATTGAAAAATACTGTCAACCAAATCAAATCCTCACTAGAAAATACTAGCACCAGAGTAAACGCAACAGAAAATAGAACCTCAGCATTGGAAGAACGTACATCAGATAATGAAGACAGGTTGAGCAATGTCAAGTTCAAGGAGGACAGACAAGAAAAGAAACATATTGTGCATGACCAGAACTTTCAAGTAATATTTAATGAGATGAGAAGAAATAACTGAGAGTATTTGGACTGGAAGAAAACATCAAACAACAAACAAGGGGCATTAAGAACATATTAAATGAAATTATCAAGGAGAAATGTCCTCATATAAGGATTGACCCAGAATAACATATCCAAGATGCCTATAGAAAACCAAACAGACCTAACCAAATGAGAAATTCATCAAGACATATCATATATAAAATGATTAACAGAGAAACTAAAGAAAGAATTCTAAAAGCAGCTAGGGAGAAGCCTCAAGTCATGTTCAGAGGCAGACCAATTAGAATCACTATGGATTTTTCAGATCAGACAATGAAGGGAAAAAGAACTTGGAACAATATTTTTCAAACATTGAAAGAAAACAATTTTTAGCCAAAAATTATATACCCTGGAAAACTCAGCTATAAATGTGACAGAGAATTTAAATATTTCAATGATAAATTCAAGATAGCAAGATATATGAACACAAACTCTGCATTACAGAATATTCTCAAGAACATTCTACACTCAGAAGAACATGCTAATAATTCCCTAAACCCCTAAACAAGAGAGTGTCTATAATCACAATACACACTAAAAGAAACCCAAGATGGCGCAAAAACACAGCAACAATCACAAAGTCTGGGACTCAGATTCCCATATCTATTCCAACTCTGAATGTGACTAGTCTCAATGACCCAGTTAAGAGACACAGATTGGCTTACTGGATCAAAAAAAAAAAAAATCCAACAATATGGTGTCTACAAGAGACGCATCTCACACTCAAAACTAGACATAGACTGAAGGTGAAAGGTTGGCAAAATGTCTACCAGGTCTGTGGCCCAGAAAACAAGGTGGCATGGTGATCCTAATATTTGATAAAGTTAATTTTGATCTAAAACTAGTCAGAAAGGACAATGATACACATTACATCATACTAAAAGGGAAAATTCACCAAGAAGACTTAAAAATAATTAACATTTATGCCCCTAATCACAATTCCCCCAAATATATGGAAAAAATACTCGAGTTCATTGAACCCCTCATTGACCTCAACACAATAAAACTGGGGGACTTCAATACACCATTATCAACATTGAACAGATCATCAAAACAAAGAATCAATAAAGATATCTCCAGTCTGAACATCTCTATTAATCAATTGGGCTTAACAGACATCTACAGAATATTCCATCCTAAATCGGCTGAATTCACCTTCTGCTCAGCAGCTCTTGGATCCTTCTCAAAATTAGACCATATCCTAGTCCACAGAGCTAACCTTAACAGATGCAAAAAAGTTGATATATTCCCATGTATCCTGTCAGATACAATGCCATGATCATAGCAATCAACAACAAGCTAACACTAGAAGCTCCTCTAATACATAGAAACTTAATAACACCCTTTTAAATGAAGAATGGATAAAAGACCAAATGAGATCAGAAATCAAGAAAGTCTTGGAAATGAATGAGAATGATGAAAGGACATATCAAAATCTCTGGGACAGTGTGAAAATATTCTTAAAAGGTAAATTTATAGCACTGAGTGCATACATCAAAAATCTGGAAAGAGCCCAAATAAATAGTCTTATGCTCTAACTCAAACTACTACAAAAGAGAAACAATCCAATCCAAAAGCTAGCAGAAGACAGGAAATAACTAAAATCAGAGCTGAAATTAATGAAATTGAGAACCAAAAAAATACAAATTATCAACAAAACAAAGAGTTGGTTCTTTGAAAAAATAAAGATCGACAGATCCCTTGCCAACTTCACGAAAAAGAAGATTGAAATGAAGCAAATCAATAAAATCAAAGATGAAAATGGAGATGTCACCACAGACTCAACCGAAATCCAGAAGATTATCAGAACTTATTTTGAAAATTTATACTCTGCCAAGTTTGATAATCTGGAAGATATTTAGCCACATAGGACACCCCCAGGTTAACACCAGAAGCCACTGAAAAGCGAAACC
Organism: Aplodontia rufa; assembly: GCA_004027875.1. Classification (NCBI taxonomy): domain Eukaryota; kingdom Metazoa; phylum Chordata; class Mammalia; order Rodentia; family Aplodontiidae; genus Aplodontia; species Aplodontia rufa. Next base: position 42,913 of record PVKS010008773.1, read on the forward strand.
AATGTAGCTCAGATACTGAAATCGAAGCAGCAATCAAAAGCCTTCTAAAAAATAAAAGTCCTGGACCTGATGAATTCATGGAAGAATTCTAACAAATTTTACAGAAGAATTAACACTGATCCTCTATAATCTTTTCAATGAAATTGAAAGGACCAGAGCACTACCAAACACTTTTTATGAAGCAGATAGAGTACTGATACCAAAAATCTAACAAAGACTCATCAAGAAAAGGAAATTATAGACACTTCTTCCTTCAAAACATGGAGCCCAGTTTAGCTCATCTCTGAGAAATCAAAAGAGGTGGAAATGATGATGCGTGACTTCCCTATCTAAGATATAAATGACATCAATGGTTTTTCCTCATCCTCTTGTATCCATTTCAGTGGAGGGACTCAGGAGAGTCTACATGGCCAACGATAGTCTTTCCTAGTCCTTTCAGAGGAATCAACCAACAATGGACCCATTGTTGGAAGATGGTGTACTCACATTTAGGAAATGCTGTTGGCGTTTACTAAAATCTTCCAACTCTAGCCCTCACAGAGGATTTTGCAAGCCTTTTCCCTTCTTCTCTGTCAGAGCTTGAACCCAGTTTCACAATTCTGCTCTCAGTAGTTCTTTCTCAAAAGGAACTCTGTCTCAGAAAGTAAATTTATTCTGAAGATTTCTGAGATCTGCCACTGCCAAGAGAGGACTCTGAACCTTCCATACTTCCTGTCACATTATCATGACAAAATATCTAGGCCTCAAGTTCTGGTTCTCCCAGACTTTGCTGCTATTCTCAATGTTTGGATTTCTCTCTCCTTGTGTCATTGGAAATGTTGTTTTTAGATGTATGTTTTTCCTATCATTATTTGTTTGGTTTCCTGGAGTGAAAATATGACAATTTAAACTTCTGATAGTCCTGCAAGAATTAAAATACAGTTTACAAAGATAAATAAAAAACCTATCTTCATTGGAAAACACAGTCATCTTCATGTTTGTATTCTCTCTAACAGCAGCTTCATTTTATTAGAGTCATAATGCTATAATTGAGATTTTATTAATCTCTAAGGTGAACATTTTAAACATTTAAAAACATTGAAATTTCACATAGAAGTATGCTATTTTGTTGTGGATTTTGGCATTACTTTTATACATTGAAATACTGAGTCATTCTAGTTATTACAATATTATATTTTTGTACATGAAATTTTAATTACTAAAAGTTTTAGCTTTTTGCTGCTGTTTGGAAAAGTTATTCATGTTTATAATAGTTGTTTATTAATCAGTTATACCTTATCAACTTGGAGCTGTTTTCTCATCAGCTACTTTAAAAATCTTTAGTGAATTCTAAATAATTTTTAAGCAATATATAAAATATTTATCTTGTTTTCTTGAGTTATTCTTTTAATTTCTATGTATAGTGCAATAACCATACCCATAAAGTTCAGAATAATGCTTATTTAAAGTGATATTATTAAATACTTTTGTTTGCTCCAAAATTTTTACTTTGAACTGAATAATGTTTAAGTTAGAAAATCTTTATCAAACTAAACAAGTACAGGGAAATTTTGAAGTGATTATCAGCAAATCCTTAATTGGATTCCCCCATAAAATAAAATAAAATCCATATTCCCCACTAAGGCTTACTAAGTCTCATATGTTAGTCCTTATCAAATTCTCAAACATTATCCCATATCAGAGTGCTGCGTTCTTCATTAGCACTTTTTTCCACCAATGATTTTCTTCTGTTTTTTAACTGAGCAGTGGTGTGCCTTACATTTATTGTTTCCCACATACATCATTGATAATGGCTCGTTTAAGGAACAGAATAAATAGAAATAGACTTTTCTCTTTAAGATATATTTCTTTCTATTTAGGTATTCTTCAAATTCTGAAAATTAATAATCTGTCTTATAAACTTGATACTCTAGTTCATCATTTTATATTCTTTGAGGCATAAGGGCTATGCAGACTATCTTATTTTGTTACTTAGATTTGTGTTGCTGATTTTCATTTTGCCCTAAATTTACCAAAAGTTTCTTTTTTTTCTTTTGAAAAGAGAAAGAGTTTGAGAGAGACAGAAACAGTTTTATTTATATTTTCATCTTTCCTTTGTTGTTCTACATTTAGTTGTGTATGTGGTTGGTGCTGGAGTTCAAACCCACGTCCTTGTGCATTCCAGGCAAATGCTCCAAATGCAGAAACACCAATCCATCCCCCAAAAGATTTTTATTGTTGTTGTTGTTGCTGTTTTTAATTTTTTTGACATAGTTTAATATAGCGGAGGGACTCTTTGTTACATATTCATGCATACATGTATATTAACATAGTACATTGAGGCTGATACTGATGCAGGGTTTTTGAGATGAGGCCGGATTCTCTGCTCCTGCTGGTGAATGGAGTCTGGGCCACTACAGATCCCAGCAGCCAAAACAGCCTGCTTCTAGTGTTTGCAGCGATTCCCAGATAAAACTGGGAATTTGGGCTGATTGCAGGTCACTCAGGTCACTGCAGAGCCCAAAAGTGTTAGCAGCTACCCAGCTAAGAGCTGGGATTTCCGTGGCACGTTGCAGCTCTTGGTGTGCTGGAAATTCACCCCGGGAATTCAGCACCAATCTTCTGGGTTGTTGTCTCATGAATTTGAAGAACAAAATCCACGGACAACCACGGAAGGAGGAGTAAAAGGAGCAGGATTTATTTAGGAAGAAGAGCATAGACTCCACAAAGCGGAGGGGCACCTGGAAGCAGGACACCCTCTAATGGAGGTTAGGCCAGAGTTTATATAGATTTGGGGGTATGAGCATAATTAACATTCATGCAAAGCAGGCATTGAGAAATGCATCAACTCCATTGGTTAAAATCTACGTAAAGCAGGCATTGAAACTGGTCAAGAGCACCATTGGTTAAAACAAAAGGTGGCAAATACTTCCTAGTATCCACCTGTGACCACCCCCATCTCTTAGTCAGGGACTAGGGTGAGCCTGAAGGTCTTTTTGCATTTGAAGGCCTTGGCCAAGCCTGTGATCATCCCCCACCTTAGTTGGGGCAAAGGTGAGCCTCATGGTCTTTTTTGCATTTGAAGACCCTGGGCATACCCTGTCAATCACTCTCTGCCTCTACCAGCTAGCTCTTGGATAGGGGCCCTCTGTCCTGACTACCTAGCCATTTCACTGTCTCTCCTAATCTGTCTCAATATTACTCCAGGATCTCCTCCCTCCATCCATTCCCTGATCTCATGTCTCCTCTGAAATACTCCCATGCTATAATTGGAAATGGGCATATACATATGTATTAATTTTTGAAATTTCTGAGTTACTCTGCCTGCCTTTGTATAGTTAGGCTTCTCACGGGACTGGAATGTTCCCAGTTGTATTGATAACACCCTTAATCCTTCCCTTGCCTCCATGCCTCCCTCCTTTCTCCCTTCACCTTCATAGTCATGGTACCCCCAGCTCATGTTAAATTTTAACTATGGTGAGTTTATTTTTGAGCTTAGCTAACTTTCATATTATCTTGGGTTTTGCTCTAGCTTCTACATATCAGAGAAAACATTTGGTCCTTAAGTCTCTGAGTTTGAGATATTTCACTTAGTGTAATTTTTTCCATCTCCCTCCATTTGGCTACAAATGCTATGATATCTTTCTCTCTAAAAGCAGAGTAGAACTCCAATATATACATACCTCAGTTTTTGTAACAACTCTTCCAGTGAGGGGCATCTGGATCAGTTCCACAGTTCAGCTATTGTAAATTGAGCTGCTATAGACATTGATGCTGCTGTGTCTCTGTAGTATGCCTATTCCAGCTCTTTTGGAAAAATACTCAGGAGTAGGATAGCTAGATGGTATGCTGATTCCAACTCTTGTTTTTTGAGTAGTCTCCACACTGCTTTTCAGAGTGGCTGTACAAGTTTTCAGTCTCTTCAACAATGTGTTAGTGTTCCTTTCTCCCCACAAGCCCTCCAGAATCTGTTATTTTTCTTATTCTTCACTTTTACCAATCTGACTGGTGTGAGGTGGAATCAGTGAGGTTTGATTTTTATTTCTCTGATTGCTAGTGCTGTAGAACATTTTCTCATATATTTATTGGCTTTTTAGACTTCCTCTTTTGAGAAGTTTCTGTTTAGTTCCCTAGCCCATTTATTGATTGGAGCATTTGTGTTTTTTGGTGTTAAATGTTAGTTCTTTATATATTCTGAATATTAATCTCCTGTCAGAGACTAAGTTACCTGAAATTATACTATAGGGCTATATTAACAAAAAGAGCATGGTATCAGTATCAAAACAGACATGAAGACCAATGGAACAAAACAGAAGACACTGAGACAAATCCACAAAAGTTTATTTTTAATTCCTCCTTCATGGGTATTTTGGTAAACAACTCTCCTAGATTATAAAAAAAATCATAAGGAATTTGATAAAAGGTACATTTGGAGCTTGTATATGGGATGTTTATTGATGAAATCCAAAGGATTATATTAAACCTTTTCAAAGAAAGATAAACCTGTCAAGTAGCTTCTTGCACAACTAAAATGAATTAACACAAATATCACATTGAAATTTATTTCCTCACTACATTTTGTAATATCACTTTAGAAGTGTCTTTCAAATAGTCATTAATTAATAAAGTTATCAAATTCTCACTATGATTCAAATAATATAAACCATTTTTCTCTCTGGCTTTTTTTCATTATATTAAAATCTGCTTTCCTTTCTAAATCACTTTTCTACAAAAAAAAAGTTTAGGAAGTTTTAGATTTATATAAAATCTGCAGTTACCAAAAAATTTTCCCTGTTATTAATATTTTATAATATTATAGAGCATTAGTTACACTTAATAAGCCATTATTGATACATTATAATCAATAAAATGTGAATAAAATGCACACTTTATTCACATATTGTTAGTTTTTACCTCATTCTTCTTTTGTCCGAGTATAATTATCTAAGGTATTGCATTTAGTTGTCATGTCTCCTTAGATTACTCTTTGGTGTGACAGTTTCCCAGAATTTTCTTATTTTTGAAAATCTTAACAGTTTTGAGAATTACTAGTCTGCAGTTTTGCAAACTGTGATTTAATTGGGTTTGTTTGATGTTCTCTTTAAGATTAAAATGAATTTAAATTATTTTGTGACTTAACTTTCTGACATGACAAAATAATTCAAGGTACATGCTGTTTAGAATCAACCATTACTCCAGTGGATTGTAGTTCCTTTTTTGAAGACTAGTATTAGAAGACATTGTGGCGAGCATTGCATGCTGTTGCTTCTACTCTTTCTCATGTGACAGAGCAAGAAAATATAATAACTTGAATATGTTCACACATATATAAATATTTGTTTAATCATTTACAACCATATTAAGTTAAAGTTAGGGTCATATTGATGTCTCTAACACTAATTCATTACCACAATATCAGGTTAGCCTCTTTTATTTTCTTATCTGTAACCTCCAGCTCAGTGAAAAGTCTTACTTCCATCTTCTGCTACCCATGTATTTGACTGTTCAATTTTGCTGTATATCTATAAATTTGTCAGAATTGTTAATCTATATCCTCTTGGGAGGAGAGGACTTTATCAAATGAAGTAAAGTTCTTACATGCATTAACTGCTGCCTTTAGTCTTACAGACTACCCACTTCCAAAGGTACTTTGGGCAGCATCTTTTCACTAACTGCTGCAATGCACTTGCTTCACCCATTAGCAATAGAATTTTATCGCATTCTTCATTCCTTTCTGGGATTACCTGATCTCCAAAATTATTTTTATTCCATTTGTGTGCATTAAGGTTCACATCTTGAGCTGTAGATTTCTATGAGCTTTACTAAACGGTCTTATGTTTCACACTTCAGAGTATCAAACAAAATAGTTTTGCCACCTTAAAATAAGCCCTCTATTTCAGCTGTTTAGCCCTTTTTCCAGTCCTTAACTGTTGCAGTCGCTTATTTTAGTTACTAGAGTATTTATATATTTCATAATTTAAGAAAACTAGCTTTGTTATTAAAATATATTTGTAAGATTAATTTATCACTTTTCGTGCCTTGAAAGTTCTTTTTTTAAATATTGACTAATATTCCTTTTTATCAATGTACTAAAGCTTACTTCTCAAGATATTTTTGTTGTTCCTAGTATGAGGAAATTTTAAATTAAGCTATTAATATCATTCACATACAGACTTTGGTATGGACAGAAGTTTTTAAATCATTTGGGTTCCTATCTAAGATTATGATGGATTGTTCATATTGTAAAAACTATGTTTAGTTTTTGGAGAAACTGTAATTTTATTCCTAATGGCTGAGAAATTTTCCGCTCTGCCATCTCTGAATGAGTTTCTGATAATCTGCAAATTCACAAGCACTTGGCTTTATAAGGTTTCTACTTGTTTTAGTTTGCAGTTTTGAATTTTGTTTTATCTTTTTAAATTAGTCATTCCAATTGTCTGATTGTTGAGTTTATAATCTAATGACAAATAATGTTCACCAATATTTCATATGCTTATTAGCCAACTGTATATCTTCTTTGATGAGATTCCTTCAAAACTTTTCCCAACTTTTGATCAGATTGATTAAATAATGTTGAATTTTCACACTTATTTCCATATTCTGGATTTAAGTCCTTTATCTGGTAAGTACTTTGCAAACATATTCTCCTAGTTATGGCTTACTTTTGATTTTCTTAATATCTTTCACAAAACAAAAGTTTTTTTCCTATTTGTTTCATTTTGAAAAAGTCCAATTTATTATGTGGTTTCATTTTCTTGAATTATGTTTTCTGTGCTGTATCTAAAAATTCATCAAGTCTAAAGTGTCTTATATTTTCCCCATATTTTCTTCTAGAACCTCTATATTTAGTTTCATTATTCATATCTAGTTAAATAAAAATCCATTTTTATGTTACAGTGGAGTTTTTAAAATATATTCAGTTAAATTTATATGTATTTATGAGGTACAGTATAACATTTGAATTTGTATATAAAATGCATAATGATTAAACCAGGGTGACTGGTATATCCAACACCCCAAACATTTGTCATTTCTTTTCTGTGTGTGTATTTGTTGGGAACATTCAAAATCCTCTTTACCAGACGCTTGGTAATACAAAATTAATTGTTGTAAACTATAATGTCCAACTATTCTATAGAATGTTAGATGTTATTCCTGCTGTTTAACTCTAGCCAGAATATGCAAACCCTCCTGTTTCCCTCCATCTGCTCCTGACAGGCTCTGGAGACTACTACACTACTCTCCACTTCTCTTAGCTCAAATGATTGTATTTCACATAGTAATGAAACATGCATACATTTGTCTTTTGTGCCTGGATTATTTCACTTAACATTATCTCTTTCAATTCTATCCATGATAGTGAAAATTACATATTTCATTCTTGTCCATGGCTAGAAGATACTATTGTGCAGAGGTACTATACTTTCCTTATCCATTCATCAGAAGATGGATATCTCAGTTGATTCCATATGTCAGTCATTGTGAAAAGTGCTCCAAGAAACACGTCTGTGTACCTGTTTCTTCAATAGGTGAATTTCATTTTTTTTTATCCCACAAAAGTGGGATTGCTGGGTTATAGGAGAATTATTTTTCTACATTTTTTGAGAATTTCGTAATGTTGCTGCATTAATTTGCATTCCCCCAAATATGCTTGAGATTCTCCTTTCTGTATATCCTTTCCAGAATAAAGGTCCACTTTTTAAGTTATATTTTCTATATATGTTCTTCTAGTTAGTCAACAAAAGATGACCTATTTCTATTAATATTATATTTTGATCAAATTACATTCTTATCTATGTATGAATGGGCCATCAAGAAATTGGCCATTCTGTATAATTGAGATATGCCAATAAAAAATATACTACTTTGACTTTTTCATGTTGTGTTCTTATAGGAGACTTTTTAAAAAATATGTGAATATATTATACTCTTTACCGAAGTACAAAGCATTTGGAAAGAATGATCATACATTACATGATTTCCATATCCCAGATTATATTATTAAAATACAAAGCAAACATTATTTAAGTATGCTTATCTGTAGGTTATTCTTTTATATAAGAGAAGTTTTCTAAAAACGTCCCTTTCAAAAATAAAAACAAAATACAAAATGCAAAGAGTAATGCTATGAAAAACAAGATTTTGGGGAAAATACACTCTTTATGCATTTTCCAATTGTTTCTCAGAACAAGTGGGGAGTAATTTTAAGAAGTATTTTCCATTTTCATCCTGCTCTAATAGAATTCTTTATTAATTAAAACTGTTATATTAAATTATAAGTACTGAAAATGAGATAAAAAGGTGAGATAAATAGAAAATATAGAATAATCTGTTTATCAATAAATCTATATATTTATACACATCTAAATATGATTTTCCATGTCCTGTCTTTAAAACTCTTAAACATCTTAAAAATTACTAACCGCATCTCATAAGCATTGTGCAGCTATCTACATATGTATAGATACACACACATATATATAATTCAATCAAAAAGTATTCAATTTAAACATGATTATACTTTGCTTCTTTTTAAAGAATAATTTGAGCTTGTCATGTAAATTTAGTTCCTGAACTCTATATTTTAATAATATATCCATTGAAGAACTGGACTTGTTTTAAAATTTTATCTGAATTTTATAATCACTGAACAAGTACACCAACCTTTTGATTACTGTTTTTTCCTTATAAGCCATATCATATATTTAAAAAATCTATTATAATAATATTCTGGAGAAGGATTTTGAATATGTGCACTTTAAAGAACTCATAAAGTTACTTGAAAAGTAAGCAATTGTCGTGTTGTCTCACATGTCATCTAGATCTGTTTCCCAAAGTAAGAGAGCAGATAATGATTTTTGTATCCAAGACCAAGGGGAGATGGAAATAAACAATTGAGTTTTGAAGAACTGCATTTGATAGGCCTTTATCTTCTTTAAGTTTTCCTGGAAAATTTGTAGTGGTAGATTACAGGGTTGAAAGCACCATCCATTTCCATTCAGTAGATACTAGCAAAATATTAGCAAGAGACTTTTGTTGGACTTCAGCCAAAGCAAGCCATCTTCTCAACAAATGATTCTGGAAAGAAGACATAACTAAATTCTACAGTGCTTGACAAAATCTTAGTTACCTTAAGATATTATGTGATTAAAAAGTTTTCCAATTTCCTTCCTACTTATATCTTTGTACTCTTTTTAGAATAATATTTTTAATTTGTTTCCAGCAAGACTCATGCATGATTTCATCTGCCGTTTTTATCAACACTTTTTACCTACTCAGCTTAGCCATGCCAGAGTTACATCATATCTAACCTTTCCTAGATTACATCTCCAATTGTATGCTAAAGCCCATAGACAAAAAATCTCATTTCCCCTAAGAACTCCAAATTTTTTAATTTATTTTCCACAAAGAAAAAAAAATACTTTGAATGAATATGGATCAAAATATCATGACCATTATTCTTTCAAGGAGATTATTTGTGTTTCTGAAAAATTCTGTTTTCATTTCAGAGTTAATGTTGATCACAATCTTGGTACTTTAATTTCAGCAGTTAGAAATTTTGTAACTTCAACCTCCAATTGCATTGGTTTTCCTTTTACATTTTGAATTTTCTTTCATCCTGAGAGGTCTGTTCTCTAGACCCAACACAGCTTTTATAGCTGGATGGAATACTTTATTATTTAACCTGCTTATTCTTTGTGAATGTCTACTTAATCAACTCTGGTTTCTTCATTTCTTTTGATAGCATCTTTTCCTTCTCTAGGTCTTTTCTAAATCTAAAAAGCCAGTAAAGCATTTTGCTGTATCCAACTAGTCTTATAGTTCACATTCAAAATTTTTCCTTCTGATCTATCACAAATGAAAAGAAAATAATAATTTTATGTCATAATTAAGTGGTATTTCAGGGTTTTCAAAACATATTCACAAGCATCTTTACAACAATTTGGGTAGCATATATTTACTCTTTTTCCTATTGCTTTACCAATGTCATAAACAAGATCCAAAAACATCAGCTCATATTTCCATGTAATCACTTAGTGTAAGTGAGATATTGTTACTCCACTTTCAGTGTCCTTTCTGTCTAACCAAATCTGATGAATTTTTTAAAAATACACAAGCACAAAAAAAGCTTGAGAGTACTTGAGTTAGATGTATGTCAAGATTTCTTTTAGCTTCAAGTTTATATAATTATAATTATATCCAGACAGCATGAGAAAAAATTGGAAATTATTATGATTATTTCAATCATTTATTGTTTTCTCTTGGTCTCTCATATTGGTGTCTGCCTCTATGTCTCTCCTTTTCTCCTTTTAATCCCAGGAGATAGGAGAAAAACTATGAACATCAAATGGGATATGATCAAGCTCTCCATACTGACTTACAACTTGGTAGTGTCCTGGATACTCAGTTTTAAACAGAAATGACTGATTATTGGTTGGAAGACTTGTGGAATTTCAGGTCTAGTTTCTACAGTGAGTGTTAACATATATATGGGAAACTACACTAGAACTCATAGCTTTTTTAATTCTATTTGGACCTTAAATTTAGACTATATTTATGGGGAGGTAGTCACATTTTATGTTCGTAAAATTGTAAGTTAATAGCACTGTTGACAGCATGGAGCTCTTCTCCTTTGAGTGTTTGAAAGGAAGATAATAATGTCAGAAATTTATTAGGTAATATAAAGAAAATTAAATTTAAATTTTTAAGAATCAAGTCTTAAATAAGCATTGATAATCAAGTAATATTTTTTGTGACTGGTCCAAATATTCAAATATAGCTGGGTGCTATAGTGCGTCCTTGTAATCCCAAGAACTCTGGGGACTGAGGCAAGATCACAAGTTCAAAGTGAGCCTAGCAACTCAAAAAGACCCTAAGGAACTTAGCAAGACTCTGTCTCAAAATAAAAAATGAGAAGAACTGGGTATGCAGTTTAGTGGTTAAGCACCCCTGGGTTCCAGCCATGGTTCGAAAAAGAAATTAAAAATAGAGTTACCCTATAAACCAGCAATTCCACTCTCAGATAAATATTGAAAAGAAAGGGAATCAGTAAATCAAAGAGACCTCTGCACTCCCATCTTCATTACAGTTATCTTCACAATAGCAAAAAAATAGAAATGACTAAGGGCTCACCAACCAATGAGTGGATAAATAAAATGTGGTATAGTTACACAATGTGTTACTATTAAATCAATTTTTTAAAAAAAGAAATTCTGTCATTTGCAACAGGATGGATGGAATTGGAAATTTTTATGTTAAGTGAAATAAGTGAAGCACAGAAAGACAGGAATCATATATTTTCACTCATATTTGGAATACAAAGGAGTTAATCTGACAGAAATTGAACATAAACAATGGTTAGCAGAAATTGCAGAAGATGGGAGAGGGATGAGGAAATATTAATGGTATTGAGTTGCATTTAAGCAGGAAGAAGTTCTAGTGTGCAGCAGGGTGACTATAGATAACAATAGTGTACTATAAATTTCAAAAAAAATGAAGAAAGGATTTCTTCACCATAAAGAAATGACAAAAGAGGAAATGAACATGTTTAACTTAATTTAAATTCTGTGCAGTGTGTATATGTATTCAAACAAAATGTTACTCAATTAATCTACAATTCTACAATTTCATGTGTCAGTTAAAAACCACTTTAATGATTTATTTTGGCATATTTGTATTGAATAGGAAGCTTACCTACTAATCCAGTAATCAATTTAGAGTTCACAAAGAAGATAAGAAGGTAGACAAAGTTTGAGAAGCATAAGTTATAGAAAAGTAATTTAAATATGGTTGTCCTAACCAATCAGTAATTTGAAAAATGATTTGACCTTACTTACCAATTATATCAACAGCATTAGAGTTCCTTATAGCCAGTATTGTGTGAGAACTCACCATGAGAATTGGAGGCTATACAAGCTCAGGAATATTCTTCTATGCTGCAGAGACCCTGAAAGATCTGAGGCAAACGATGAAGTGCGCAAAGACATAGATGTATCATTTATCTTTTCCAAACAAAGTTCCTAATGATATTTTACTCTCTTTCTAAGATTAAAGTCAGTATCCTTGGATCAAAGAGTACTTTTGTTAGCCAGTCCTTTTGTAAAGCAAAACTGTAAAAAATTCAAAAAATAATTGGTGACAATACAGTATTCTTATTCTATAATACTGGACTAATTAGCATTGTTTTATTTCTTCACTATTAAGTACACAAAATTGGGCATATTTAAAGCAATTTTCACAAAAATAAAAAAATTTGCAAGATAAGGGATCAATTCTTGATACAAATCCAGATCATCTAAAAGATGTACACCTAAATTCCTTATTATGCTACTACACAGGGTATTGTTATCTAGACCTGACTAACTGCTTAGCTGTGATTGAAGACCTAGTGCTAAATCTGACAAACAGTTTGGTCATGATTTAAGACTTAGTGCTAAGTCTCTTTACCAGCTGCCAAACTAAACTTTCCTCTATGAGATATAAATAGCTATTCTATCCCATCTGTGTTCTGATCTGTGATTTCAAAATTATCTTCTTGCTTCTGTCAGGGTCTTCAACAACACTACTATAAATTTTTATAGTTTGATAAAGAACATTTGAATGCCATTTCAAAATTTACTCAGTGCATACACATCCATTAACTTAAAGTGACTTTATAAACATGGGGAAGTATTAATTTCTTGTTATAGTCAAACAAAATCCATGTTCAGTGAGATTACATATCTTGAATGAAATGACATGGCTAGTAAATGGAAATACTGTTATAAATGAAATCAGACACGTGGTTGGGTGTGGGTGAGCAAGGCAGAAAATTGTCTTCAGGGAAAGGCAAAAGAATGCACCCCTAGCAAGGAAATGATGGGTTTTTAATTCTCACCTGGCACAATATTGCACTTTGCTCTAATTGGAGGAGCTCAGGGGAACAGTCTGCGTGATTGGCTGTGATTAGGTGGAGGCAAAGAGGAAGTAGGCGGTGACTGGGGGAGAGTGGAGGTGAGGGTCACCGCACAAGTGGTGAGGGTCCTGGTGATTCAGCAAAGTTCACAGGACGAGGATGGGTGGGTACCAGAAGGGGTCCTTGGAAAGAACTGGGCAGACACAGGTAGAGGGACAGAGATGAGGGAGCTAGTATCTTCAAAGAGGGAGAGGGATCTAAAATGGAGGTAGTGGGCTATACATCATAATCTTTTAAGTTTGACAGAAAAGACATACATCTTACAATACTAATACACAAATGTTTCTCATTTAAAAAATTTTTTTGTTAATTTTCTCTAAAAAGTGTTTTCTCTTGTAATAAACCACACATGAAGAATTACATTCAACAAGATTCTGTAACATGAATGTGTAATTTCTACATATTTGCACTAATTATTAGTCAAGATGTGGAGCATATTTTTAAATTTGATATAGTTTTCACCATTAAAATTATTTAACTACCCATACAAAGCTTGGCTCAGAGTAAATGATTTTTGACAATATGGTCTATGCTAAAGCACAAAAATTAATGTTTTCAATTTATGTTATTACCTTATCATATTTATCTAAGTGAATAGAAAAAGTGTATTTAAGAAACTAATAACCAAAGAGAAACAGTGAAGTGTTCAAATTCAGTACACAGCAGAGCAGAAAGAAGCAAGTACTCAAAAGCCAAGATAATGGGAAAAAACTGACAATTTGAAACTGACAGGAAGGCAGAAATTAAAAGGAACAAATTACGAGGTGGAACCACACGCTATCTTGTCATTACTCTGTGATTCAGAGTTCCCTTGACCAGTGTCTCAGGATAGCTGCTATTTAGCACCAAGTCAGCTGGCTGTTCAAGCATATAAATGAAATACTGACAGAAGATAAGGAAATGAAACTTAGTTATTTAAAGTCATTTGCCACTCTTGTTCCCCTCCTACATTTTTCCCATTCATCAGTGTCTAAATAAATCTAATAGAAATGAGGGCTTAGTTTTTCAAAGAAAATTTTACAATATGACAGTGCATATAAATGCTAGCATTTGTGGCAGAAATAAGGAGGTGAAAAATGTTTTAATACTCTCCGGGAGCTCCTGGGATTTTGAATATTTTTGTGGACAGATGTTGAAAAATTCTAGTCATACTTGTAGCAAGTCTGAAGGTGGTTAAAGGTGGTTTTCCTCTGCAATCCTTTCATCAGAGCAAAGCTTAAAACAAGGTCAAGAATGGAAGGTGGGTGTGGAAGGGGTAGTCTGCTTAGTTACTTGACAGTGAATCAGGAGGAGAAAGAAGAAATTTTCATTTTAGCTTTCTTCAAAGAACCATGAAAATTATCATTCTCATTAAAATATTTTCAAATGGTTTGATTTTTCACTAATTTTTCCAGCTGTTCCCTAGTCTCCTAAAAGAATATGCTTGACTAGTGTAAGATGATAGATTATTTACTTGAAAAGGGCTGTATGCTATAAAATACTGTTTTAAAAAAGCTAAAATTAAAAAAAGATTCTATTTGAGCTAAGTGAAGTATGAGTCTATATTTTAAAAACTATATACTGTTGTGCTTAGGGGAAAACTTGCAGTTATATACTGAAAATTGCACGTGTGAGGACTTAGAATTGTAATGGCTTTGTGCTATTGTAAGTTTCTGTCTTTTCAGAAATAGAGTATAATGAATTATTACCTGAAAATATTATTTCAATGATAACATGGTAAATTTTAATTTTCAAAAAGTAATAAAAAGTAAAAATTTAGCATAAAAATAAGCTATAATATACTGTAAACTGTAGTGACCTATATTCATTTAATAAAATGATTATATTAAATTACTCAATTATCAATCTGTCTAAAGAAATTAGAAAGGCACTGCATGTTTTTTCTCGTTTTCTTTTCTGGATCACAGACACAATAGCTTGTATCTAGATTTATGGTTTCTGTCTTTAAAGGTAGAGCCTGGAAATTTTTAGACCTCTAACATGAGAATTTATTATGGGGCAAAAGCCTTGACAATAGATTCTTCTTTCCTATTATATTGATAACTATTTCTAAATCTGTTCTATGTATATATATATATGTGTATATATATATATATATATATACATATATATATATATATATTTTTTTTTTTTTTGCTATTCCCTGAAGATACAAAGCAATGTGATGTCATTTACACCAGCTCTCCAGACTTACTTTATTTTCTATTCCTTGGCAATCGTTCATTTTTACTTCATTCTGCAACTCTTTATGGACTTTCTTTTCACTTAAGAGTTTTAAATTATGTAAAATACACTATTATTTAAGAATATTAATAGGTGTGACAATTTATGAATTCCTTTGTAAAATGAGTTTATAAAATATCATTTAAAACAGTTGAACAAGGTTCCTGACTTTAGGTTCCTTAGCATCCATAACAAACAAGTACAACATTAGTAAACGATTAATGTTACCTTCAAGAAAAGGTATCACTTGCCACTGGAGTTCTCTGTATAGTTAAATCAAAGAAATGAGGAGACAGATCATGGTTTTTATTGTTGTTCCTCACACTCAGGTGATAAAATCAAAGACAATTTCCTCTGAAAATTTTGGAGTCAGATACATTTTATGAGTAAAAAATAATGGATTTTATTGCAAAAATCTTAATTTTTAATTCAAGTTAATCAAGAGATTTAAAATTATTTATCTATAGAGAAAAAGAGCACTAAATCAACTCCAAATATAGAGGCAGTTAAGCAACTTGTTTCTTCACAGCAGTTTATCAGTTGTCACTTGTTTAAGATGCTATATATGAGTAAGATTGCTTCAGAATATTTGATTCATCAATAATTATTTTCATATAAACATCATTATTTTTATCTGTCCTTTGTCTTCCAGTCTAACTGGAAGATCTATATCTTCATTTTATTCTCTATCAAATTTCACAATATCTACATTACCCTACTGTTTTTCTAACCATGAGCACAATCACTATCACTTTTCAGTTCTTTGGAAAATCCACCATTCTCCCTAAATAAAAAAAAAAAAAAAAACAATGGTGATCTATCTATTCTTTTCTTCTCCCTTTATCCATGTGGTGAGAAATAAGATCTCTCAAACACGCAAACTGATAGCAAAGAATTTAAAAATTTCCAAATTTATTTTATATCCTTATTTGTACATAGTAATCCATCAGTATATTTCTCTTCAGTTCCTTTTCCCACTCTTCTAAATCCCTTGATTAAATTATCCTGAACTTTGGCAATTTTGCATCATCATCAGAAGAATGTAATCCTACATAATCCTACATAAGAGAAAATAAATAATCATGATAAAATATCATTTGTTTTAAAGACGGTGTAGATTGAACTGGGGTAGTAACCACAAATAAGGAGATACATTGAACATAGTTTGAATATTTTGAAGAATTTCTCAGCAGTATTGTATTTGATTAAATATGAAACTAACAAAGTTATAAAAGTTTTGGCAAGGACAATTCCTTTTGGAATGAGTATTGTGAATTATAGAAGTAATTCTAGAATAGCCAAGAGTTTGTATTTGGGTATTTTGAGGATCTGAAAAAGCCACAGATCTTTATATGTCCAATTTTAGTCAAAATATAGACTGGAAAAGCAAATTTGAAAGCATCAATGTATAGATGCTTCTATGTAAATTGAATTTTAAATGAGAAATGGTTTAGATTACAGATATGAAAAAAATGTAAGTGATTAGAAAAAAAATCGATTCTAGGATCGATTGTCATTACATGGGAGTCTGAGGAGGTCTCCAGGAGTGAAGGAGACCTCTACTCAAAAATTCCAGGTTCTTGTCCACTTCAGAAAAAAATTAATGATGAATGAGTTATGAGTAGAAGGGCAAGGGATTTATATGAAGGGACAGCAAACATTTGAGAACGGGAGTAAAGGCAATCTCAGAGACAGAGAATGAATCACACTCTCTTAGTCTGTGGATTTAACGTTTATAAGGTACAGATATAGATATGTAGTCAGGGTTATTCAGTTTTGTGCCAGTTTTCCTTGTGTGTGCATATTATGCTCTCATGTTCTGATCATGCTACTTCCTATATTACATATCTCATAATTGTCTTGTATCTCCACCAAGAGTCATCAGTTTTATTATTATGAGGCTAGGGTTACTGCTGGGTCACCAAAACCTTTAATGCGTATACTCCCTAAAGGAGTGGTTTCTTTGAATGTCTTTTTGATTTCCTTGCAGTTTTGTAATCTTTTCAGTCAATCACCAAGCTGTAGGCAAGGTTCTGTCAACATAGTGAAATGGGGTGTGTTGCTTATGAGTTGTTTGTTTTACATTCTAATAATGATCTATGGATTTTTTATTTTGAGCCTCAGTGTCCTTTTTTGTATTCCTAATTCCCTATCTCATAATAGTTGTTAACCTCATAAAGTATGGAACAAACATCAGTCACTATACAAGTGGGAGTAGACTTAGGAGTGTGTGATATCAGAAAATTATGTATTTCAGGAAGAAAGTGTTTAGTGCAACTGAGTACAAAGTCAACTTGGCATTGGAGAAGAAATGTTTCCAAAGACAAATCTGTCAATTTTCCAGAAAGAAGGGGAATATGACTCAATTCCAGTGAGGTTCTTGGCATACGTGACAGAAAAGAATTTCAGAACACAACAATCAAAGATGAAGACACTGGTTAATTTAGGAACGTAGACACATTTGCAAGGGAAGATTGGGTAATGTTAAGAGGGATGCAAGGAACATCACTCAAGTGAAAACAGGGACTATGTCCAGAAGGAAGTACAACAGCCCATTGGTATGAGGTACTAGTATTTAGACAGGATCAGTACTAAGGACTGGACTAGAGGTGGAAGCAGAGTGGAGCTACATGAATTTGTGCCAGTTTCCCCTGTACTTGTGCATCACCCTGATGTTAAAAGGGCATGGGTCAAGGCACTGGCCAAGGTCATGTAGCTCAGGAGTTGCAATTGTTCCTGCGTACTTTTTGGATCTCAGTAGCTCATGAGTGTTTCCTTTGAGACTCAGTACACCTCTCTCTATCTCAAATCCCTATCTCATTTCCTGCTCTCCAGATTTTGATCCCTTAATCTTAAGGGTTGTTTTGGGTTGAAAAATTACCTTCTATATCTTATTCAGGCTGGCAAAGATCAATAACCTGCCTGGTCAGGGATCAAAATGACAATCAGGATAAGTCTGCAATGCCTCATCCTGATTGATCTAAAGGTGGTAGACACTGATCTCAGTTTTGGAGTTGGGTTGAAACTCTTGCATTGGCATTCTCTTAAAATGGAATTCTTGTAATAAGGAAGATGCAAACAATGTTAAGATATTAAAAAGGCAAAGGCTGAGCAATAGGAATATATTTATCGGAGCTCCTAATAGTGGTTCTGTCCAGGTAAGGCTAAGCAAGTAAGATCTTTACACATTTCAGGATCCAATTTTTATTTAAAGCGTGTCTGTTAGATTAGATAGAAATTAACTCAGGGAACACATGATTTGAACAAATTCTCTTTTGATAGTTATTGTCAGACATCCATGTGAAAGAGCTCTTTCTCTACAACCTTTACTTACTTTTGGTAGGGCTGATGCAAATATACATCGAGTTACAATAAACCGATGTTTATACATCCTTTTATGTATGTAATGTTCATACAATACTATTGTAGGGTTATAATTTTTGACCAGGTATTTAAGAACAGATTGGTCAAAAACTGACCTTGTTTCTATCTACCCTTAATCTCAGCTGAGATTTCTCAGAGGTGATGCAGAACTGTCTGAGAAGCCTCTTGGCTTCTCTATCACTGATAGTTTTCCTGAATCCATTGTGTCATCTGCCATAATGGATCATGATCTTCCTGACCATATGTGGCTTCACTTGGAAGCTTCAGGGACATTCTTCCCCAATTAACCTCATATTTGCAGAATATACACTGACTGGCTTATTCTCAAAGATCTTCATAATTCCCCTGAAGGTTGGGTAACTCACTGGAATTGCAGAGCCCTTAGGGGCCTCCGGAGGCTTGGCCAAAATATTGGTTGCTTATTTCCTTAGTCCTTTTACTTCCTTGTATTTGGTCATCAAGTTTTGGCTTTAAACATCCAGCAGACCAGTTTCACCAGTACTGAAGTAGAAGTGGTGGGTTTTAATTAATGTCTGTAATTTCACAATGATCCTTTTCATTAAGTTGGAGTCATTATTAACACTATGAATCAGCATTTTATCCTACTTCTCTTGTAGGTTATGGCTTATTATCTTAAATTGGGCCAGATTATTCTATTAGAAAGAGCATTTCTACAAAACACTAACAGACAAAACCTATAAGGTTTTACTAGAAAAACATAAAATGAAATTAACAATAACAAAAACATTTGGTTTGTATAATACCTTTTATAACAACACTAATACATTTTTGTTATCTATTTAGCACCTACAAAAATCCAAAAAATTTAGCTCAATAACATATGAAATCCTTCATAAATTTTGCTTTTTCTAAAAAACTTTTTACAAACTTTAAATTTCTTTTCTGTTTTCTTTTTTTTTTAAAGAGAGAGGGACAGTGAGAGAGACAGAGAAAGAGAGAAACAACTTTATTGAGTTTTTCACATGGCCTTAGTTGCTCCAACACTCAGTTGTGTACGTGGTACTGGGGTTTGAACCTGGGTCCTCGTGCTTGCCAGGCAAGCACCGAAACCGCTGAGCCACCGCTCCAGCCCCATACCTTTTCTAATTTACCAAAACCTCTATTTAGTTTTGTATTGTATCCCATTTTATTTTGATTTCACAGTAATCCTTAGAACAAAATACTATCTTTTGAACACAATTTTAAATGAGCTTAATTGTAGCCTACTTTGGAGCCATGAGAGGCAAAGCTTTATCTTAGGTGATATGTTTGATTTTTGAAGATGATCTTTGCCTCTTTTTAAAATATGATTCTAGAAAGTTCTCATATATTGTTTCCTGAGTTTGTAAATATGATATAACATAATAAAAATTACATCTGAAGCAGGAATCAAACAGGCTAAGAGAGTTCTTAACTCATATTTTTGTGGAAGAAGTTACAAAACATTAAATGACATAAATAGCCCCTTAATTAAACTGGCTATTTTTGTATAAATCTGAAAGAGGCTATCATTACAAACAACTTCAGTTCGGAGATCACCAGCTTAGCAATGTTCTTTTGTAAACCTTTTGCATTGTAGAAGGCACAAATATATTTAACACACAATAGCCAGCAATGAGCAACATCATAATTGCACAGATGTTCTATGTAAATATTAACTTAGTTTTTATTTTGGAGCAAAATGTGGTATTCATGGCTTGATAATATAACTACATCATTAACAAAAATAAAAGAATAATTTTAGACCTCTTTTAAGTTTAAACTGGTAATAGTCAAAAATAGACTTATTACCTTATGCACAGATGCATCTCACATATCTGATAACAAAATGCTTATTTAGTTAAAGCAAACAGCTGTAGATCAAACACAAAGGCCAGAAATGCGAAAATATTTTATTGACCATTTGATATGTTTTAGGTCTAGACATAATGAGTATTGTATAAAAGAAAAAAGCTCATTGGTTAACTTGCCTCTATTAAATCTATGTAACTTCTTTAAATTTTGTAAACTTTTGTATAACATTCGACAGAGCTCAGTCAAGTATGCTTAGTCCTCAGATATAAACATGTACTAGTCACACATATTTATGTGTTAAATATATTTTAATGATATAAAATATTGGCTGATTATTTTACTAGAATTATAGAAAAATAATTAAAAAGACTTTAAAACAAATGAGTATTTAAACCCTATCTTTTGTAATTTGAATTCCCTAAGTAATAAAATCTAATATACATAATAAATTATCTTAATAAGAGCAGACAAATGTTTCAAGAAAACCTTATTTTAACAGGAAATTTAATTTTGGTTTTTAATCAGTATGTTAAATTTTTAACTTAGGAAAACACATTTCTGCTGTGCTAATTATATCGAACTTAATCACATACACAAACATTTGAAATTTATTTTCTACAAATATTTTTCAACTAATTTCAACATCCTATAACTTATTTATATTTTTAGTTTGTCCCATATTGGACTTTAGGGAAAACAAAACAAAACAAAACAAACATTTTCACTTCAAAAATACTACCTTAAAAACAAGGAACCTTTTTTTAATGAAATATATGCCTATAACTTTCACTGCTTTTAAATCTTTCTCCTAGTTGTTTACCATTTTAATGTCTACATTGAAACAATCTTTATGAAATTTCTAATTTTTTTGCCAATTACTACTATTTTTCTGATAAGATGAAATACTTTTCTTTTTTAGAGATTTTTCCAATCTAAACACAGCTTAATTTTTGTACTTTTGAACATCGAATGACATCTGTTAATTAGATTTTTTTTTAAATTAGAGATTAAACCAGGAGCAATTTACCCCTGAGTTGTACTGCTGGTGTTGTTCGTTTGTTTATTTTAAAGGTAGTATGGAGAGTGTTAAATTGCTGAGGGTCTCCCTAAATTGCTGAGGCTGCCCTCAGACTTAGCAGTCCTCCTGTCTCAGCTACCCAAATCACGCTTAGATTTTTAACTCAGCAACTTTGCTTTTAGTTTAGGACCAGAAGCACAGAAATCTCAAAATGTTTTTCCATTTACAATCAATTTATTGAAACACATTTAATAGACCCAAATACGTATATTGTCTTAAAGAATTCAAGAAGCTAAGAACACTAGAATTTATATTTAGGAGTTGGAATTTTAGTGTTCTAAGTTAGGAATAAATCACATCTCCTATAACAAACACATTTATAAATTTTTATTCTTAACTATAATTTAACCATTTTTTTAAAGGAGAGAGAGAATCAATTTTTATTTATTTTTTATCTTTTTTTCCTCATATTAGTTGTGCTTGTGGTGCGGGTGTTTGAACCTATGATCTCACACATGCCAAGCAAGTGCTTTTTCTCTGAGCCACTGCTCCAGACCCTAAATTTACTATTTTTAACTGTTAACTTTAGATTACCCATGAAAGATAGAAAATTTGCATCTCAAAGACAGAGCTTGGTTTAATCATTGAGAAGGGCCTAGGCAAATGAAAGTCAAAGGTTTAAAAGTGGGAATTGTTATGCATCCTTAAGTTAATATCTTTTCCTATTTTAATATCTGATCAATAGAATGGGAGGCCCCACCAAATATAAATTTCTGTTATATTTGGAAAAATCACCAGTGGGCTGAATATTCCTTTTAACCAAGAAGCAGTAAACAGAAGTGTCTTCTAAGAAAGGCAAAGGAGAAAATACATGTAAAACCTCTTCTTTACAATTTGTCTGGACCAGGTGTTGGGAAACCATACTAGGGGATAAGAAAGTTAGGTGTTTATTAAATGCACATTGGATTTAGAATTTTGGAAACTAAAATAGTCTGTTGCAGCTGTCTTTTGTGTGACACACTAAACAATATATTATAGAATAGAGACACAGTCCAGTGGGATCCTATACAGTTGGGGATGGCTGGAGCAGAGTCTATCAGTCATGTATGGATATTGAATTAATGGTTCAGGTGGCCACTTGTCCACCCATTACGTAGATCAATGGCAACCATCATCATCATTTATTCCCCTTTTTAGGACTTTCTAAACAGGAAGATATCTTCTTTCATTTAATCCCAAGTGAATTTGAGTTATTCCTTAAATATTTGCTAAAGATAACAATCTTAGAGACTGGAACAGTGGCTCAGTCGTATCACATTTGCATGGCATGCAGGAAGACCCAGGTATAAACCCAGCACCATATACACAACTGAGTGTTGGAGCAACAAAGATCATATGAAAAATTAAATAAAGTTGGTTCTTTCTCTCTTTCTCTCTCTCTCTCTCTCTCTCTCTCACTCTCCTTCTCACTCTCTAAAAGAAATAAGGTAACATCCTAACAACCTTTGAATAAGATAAGGATGCTTGAAAAATCACATATTTTTTTAAAGATAGCGGGGGGGGGAATCTCAGATAGTCATATCTCTGTCCATTTGTTTCATCCATCTACAGAACAAGCCTTGATTCTCCACCTTACGGTGACAGCAAACCATTTTACAGAACACAATTAATTTTCTTTTTATTTTTTTCTTTTAAAAGTCTTCTCCTTCATAAGAATGTAAGGATGAGTTCTCAGGGATAAACACCAAATTACCCACAACATTCTATGATTGTTTAATGATTTTCTGAAAAGAAAAACAAAACAAATGAATTGGACTTTTAAGTCTGCCCTCTACTCTATCCCACCAGGACGGGACCTGTATGTCTGACCCACAGTGTAGCTTCTTGGGTGTTCTATGAGTCATAAACAGAATTGTACCTTTAAATTATTAAACCACATTGTCCACAAATTTGTCCTAGTTGTGGATTTTTCAGGGTGCTTGAAAGACATTATCTATGCCTCAAGAAAATATATGCTTTATGAAGAAAAAAAACCCTAAAAAGATCATTCTTAAGATTTTAAATAATCTAGGTGTGCTTACCAAAGAATGTTTTTTTTCTTTTTTGTTATTGTTGCTGCTATTATTACTATTTTAGCAAGGACACAAAAACCTTGTCGAGAGCTTTGATGTATTTTGGAACAGGACAAAGTCAGATAAGTTGTAATAGAAACAGATTTGTTTACAGCTGATGTTTTATCTTATGACCAAGAGGGACAAAATGCCTCAAGGTAATTGTGTCTCTTTATGGTGAGGTCTGATCAAAATAAAATGTGCCCTTATGTTACAAGGGCATGGGTCACGGGCATTGTCCAAGATACATAGCTCAGGAGTTGCTATTGTCACTGGACATTTTTTGCATCTCAGTGGCTTATGAGCATTTCCTTTCGGACTCAATATATCTGTCTTTTATTCCAAATCCCTAGTTCAGGCTGAATGAAGAATCATGCTCTTTAAAGTCAACAACAAGTAGATTGCTGATCATATTATTTTTTTTAATTTTTTTTATTTTTGAGCAACCTTACAAGATTTTAACAAAACAATATAAAATGTGTATAAGATGTGTATATATTCTGGACATTGCAACTGTCCCCAGGAGTGCCCCCCCCAATTACCCTCCCTTATCCCTCCCTTCCCCTTCCCGTTATAACTCTAAAAATAGTATTAAATTGTAAAGCATTACATCTT
>PVKS010008774.1:0-66868 GCA_004027875.1 Aplodontia rufa
CTAAAAAAGTATTAGGTGATATAACATTATACCCTATCTGGATTTAACACATGATAATAGACCATCTTTCTCACTGGCCAGGGTCCAGATCCAGCCTCCACAGATGAGTGGAGACATTTGACCCTTGGTTCTCTGGGTTAAGCTGATTTTACTAAGCATAATTTCTTCCATAGCCATCCATTTACCTTCAAAGGCTGCAGTATCATTGTTTCTAATTGCTGTGTAAAATTCCATGGTATAAATGTACCACAGTTTTTGGATCCATTCATCCAGTGAGGGACATCTGGGTTGTTTCCATAATCTAGCAATAATAAATTGAGCTGCTATGAATATAGATATTGCTGTGTCACTATAATGTGCTGATTCTAAATCCCCTGGAAAAATACCCAGGAGTGGAATAGCAGGGTCTTATGGTGGGCTCATCCCTGGTTTTTTGAGGATTCTCCACACTGACTTCCAGAGGGGCTGTACCAGTCTGCAGCTCCACCAACAGTGTGTTAGTGTACCTATCTCTCCACAGCCCCTCCAGCTTCCATTATTATTTATTTTCTTCATTTTTGCCATTCTGACTGGCGTGAGGTGATATCTTAATGTAGTTTTCATTTTTGTTTCTCTGATTACTAGTGATTTAGAGCACTTTCTCATGTATTCATTGGGTTGATCAATCTCCTCTGTTGAGAAGTTTCTATTTAGCTCTTTGGCCCATTTATTAATTGGGTTGTTTGTGTTTTTGTAGTTGAGATTTTTGAGGATTTTGTAGATTCTGAATATGAGGTCCCTGTCTGAGGAATCATAGCTCATGAGTCTCTCCATTTCCATAGGAAATTTCTTGTCTCTTTTGATTGTTTCCTTGGCAGTACAAAAGCTTTTTAGCTGTATGGCATCTCATTCACTGATTTTTTTAATAACTTACATATTCTAGCACCATCTATGTGCTAGACCCAGTATGGAGGAGGAAGACCTAGATTTTCCCAGATATTAGTCCAGCTTGGCACATCAATGCCACAACAAACCAGACCTAAGCTTATTCTTTAAGATGACTTTCTATTTTGTTTCTTTGCTCTTCATAACGCTATCTCATGGGCTTAACCCACAGCAGAGTCTCCTACAGGTATCATGCCAAATATATTTTATATTTATAGTTATTCCTTGAGAAAGTCCTTTTTATGTTTTTAGAGAGAGAGGGATAGTGAGAAAGAGAAAGACTCAATTTTATTTAGTTTTTCATGTGGCTTTCATTGCTCCTACCCTTCATTGTGTAAGTGGTGCTGGGGTTCGAACTTGTGTCCTTGCACAAACTGCAGAGCTACCGCTCCAGCCCCTCCTTGAAAGTCTTTTGTGGCAAAAACTTGGAAACCACCTCATCTCACATTGCCTTCCCTTGGGGATTCACAATGACACCAGTACATTAAAGACTGATAAGTCTTGCAGTATAGAAAGCTGTTTTTTTTTTTCTTTCCTCAGTGGTCCCTAAGTTAAAACAAGTTCCTTTGTTAAGGAAACTCATTAAAGTTATTAATTAATCCATCATCAAAGAGGGAGTGTGAGTACAGTCATGCCCTGATTTCAGCCATTGAACCATGCTTTTTGGTGAAATGCTACTTAAATGTCACCAAACACCCCAACATCATTGGGAATTCTAGAGGGGCAAAAGTCATCTCACATGTTTCTTACATTTCCTATATCCCAGCACTGTGCTAGGTACAGGGCAGAGGATGGAAGGCATTCTTGGACTGAAGTCAGGTTTTCTTAAAACACCATTAATCAAAAAGTTCCACAGAGCTGTGCCTGGTGGCACATGCCTGTAATGTTCAGCTACTTTGGAGGTCGAGGCAGGAAAATCTCAAGTTCAAGGGCAGTCTAGGCAACTTAGTGAGTTCCTGTCTCAAAGTAAAGTAAAAAGGGCTGTAGCTCAGTGGTAGAATGTTTATCTAGCATATGTAAGGCCCGGGGTTCAGCTCCCAGTACCCGACCCCCAAAAAAAGAAATGTTCCACAGTATCATGGGTGGCACAAAGATGGAGGCTGGGCAGAAACTGGCCCTGACTGCCCCAGTTTTTCCTATCATCACATTTGTGGTTGGGTAGAAATTGTCCTTGACTGCCCTAGTTTTCCCCATCATCACACTTGTTTTTGTCTTTCCTTTATTGTATGTGCACTTCTAATGCTGGCTAAATGCACTGCCAGGCCTCACAAGAGGTGGGGCTTCTATGGTCCTCTAGGCTAGAAGATCAAAGGCCAGGGACAGAACAGAGCAAGGCCAGATAGTCCCAGGACACTAAGGAGCCTAGTACACAGTACTACATTCCTCAGGAAGAGTTCTGAGCAGAGTCAGACACAGCTCAGAGTCAGAGGCACAGGGACCTGGGGAAGGAGTTGTCTGGTTACTAGGCCTAAGCTTATTCCAGAGGCTGCCACTTCTCAGTTTGGTAGATGGTTGGACTCTGCATCCAAGATAAGAAACAAATGACAGCTTCATGATGAAAGTCCTCCATATTCCTCCATCCTTGAGAAGAAAAAAGACCCTTGCATGATCCTTGGCCTCTGAGAATGTGCTCTTCACAGGGGACCTTGTAACTGGATTCCTGTGGTCCCTGGCCTGCAGGGTTGCTTTCTGGTCATATACTGGTCATATACTCTTTGGATGGTTTGACCTCAGCTCTAATATAAAACAGGCCCAGGACTAGGCATGCTTAGCTTCTGGTGAATGTGGGAAATCCTTCGTAGTTTCCATGAATGTACCAGGAGAACAGGATAAAAGGGCTTCCAGATCCCTCCTTATCTCTGCACTGGAAGCTTCTGAAGGAAGGAAGTCAGCCAAGCTACTTCAAATGGGCATGCATGTGGCCCACCCCCATCACCACACTTGCAATTGTTTATGCCACCTGTAAGAGTCTCAGTCATGCAGAGAAGAAAACAATTTCTTCATAGGGTCTTTAGGTGACAATAAGAAGGGCAGCTTTGGTAACAAGGGTCCTTCAGGAAGTATTTCCTAACACCAACTCATATGTAGTCTCTTTTCCTGCCTCACAGCATATGTGGTCTTCCCTCATCACCACCTTTTACTTGCTTGGATCCATTTCTGGATAAGAAGTTGTCTGGGGTTGGGGAAAGGTCTGGTGCATGTCTGTGCCAGGCAAATCACAGCCTTCAGTGAGCACCTATCGAATGGGTGGAACTTCCCTCAGATATCTGCCTCATGTTAGTCCATGATGTCTGGGTCATATTAGACCCCAAGCTGCTAAGGGCCAGTCCTCCAGCTTCTCCCTCTTTCTGTAACTTCACCATATTCTGGAAAGGGATTGGCATCAAGGATATGTGTCAAACAAATGGCAGAGTCCCTCTCCATGCCCACAGAAAGCAGGTTGACACCATCTCCATCCCCAGACCTCAGCTGATGTTTCCCCTTCAGAGAAGCTTTCCTCTGGCCAGCTCCTTCCAGGTCCCAGGGTCTCTGGGCCCTCCTTTGGCCTGTTTATGTTCACCCCTCACCACAGCATTGTCACAATCTGTAACTGTCTAGGTTGGCCGGTTTCACCCAGACTAGACTGGGCAGAGCAGAGCCCATTTTGCCCTGATCATTCCTGTGCTCTCATGCAGAGCTCTGCACAAAGCCAAGTAGACAGCAGGTACTCAACAAGCAGACATGAGTGAGGAAAGGTCTTCAGTGCTGCAAAAGCTAAGAGCAGAGGAGAAAGAGTACTAGGTCTTCCTTTCCTTCTTACTCAGGGAATGAAATCAAAGTTCAGAGGAGGCAAATGCCCAGAACTCCCAAGTGCCCATGTTCCCAGTTCAACAGACTGATGGCTGTTACCATCTGAGAGCAGTTAGCATGGTTTGCAGAACTGTTCTAGGGGTATTCTCACTGGACACAGCCCCAGAGCTCAGCTCTTCTCATTCCAATGCATAGGACACAATGACCACACAAGTGACAGAACAGCACTAAGCATTCTGGATACTCTCCTGAGGTGGCTTGGGCCAGACTCCATGGTGGGGCCAGCACTGGACAATGACTGTGCCACTGAATCAGTGTTGTGTGTAGCCAGAAGAAAAAGCTCATATTCAGCTAACTGTACAGCTCTGCTAGAAACTGATAAAATGTAAAATATATATATATATTACTCTTCAGAATGCATGAGCTAATGAGGTTGAGGCCAGAGTAAGGAACTGATTTGAGCTACATTCCCAGCTACAGTGATGTTCAGCTGCCCTGACTATTCCCACTATGCTCTGTGACCATTATCACATGCCATGAGAGTTCGGCTAGGGACAAAAGCATGTCCAACAGAGTCAAGGTCTCCAACCCTCCAGGAGAAAGGATCCTCTGACCTTGACTTCAAGAGTTCTAGGCTCAGATTCAGAACTAGCCATGCACAGCCAAGGAAAACATACAGATTTTCTGTACAGCACGAGTATTGTGAGATGGTACAATGATACTCCTTCTTCAAACCCTGCCAATGAAACAGAAAATGCTAGGGGGAAGAATGGAAGCTAATATTGTACTTGACCTAAAGACTGTGTCTGTGAACACCCAAGTGGCAAGGTCATTATGGTGTTCAGAAGCCAAAAACCATGGGCTGGGTTTATACAGCATAAATGCTTTCCCACTGTACTCAAACAACACTCTTTTGGCTCTCACATCAGTTGGGAATTGGTGGGTCAGGGACAGTTGTCTCCATTTGAGTTGTGAGGAAAGGAAGGCTCATCCTTGGTCACACAGCATATAAACTGCTATGTAAAAACTAGAATATCCTCTGCTTCCCATCCAGTGATTCTCCCCTGCACTCTCTGGGTGATTGCCAATGCTATACATAACTTTCCTCTGTGTGTCACCTAAATTCTCAGCCTCTGTTTCCTCATTTATATAGTGAAAGGACTCATACCTAGCTCACACTATCAGGCTCCCCACCAAGCAGAAAGACAAAAGTCCCAAAATACGTGCAAACACCTTGTAAATAGAACACTATGATTATTTTTCATGCTTAGGTGATTTCAGTAGAACACAAAAACTTTATCTCCCTCATGACTGAGTTTCCTTCAGGAGAACCCTTGGCCTTACCATATTGAGACCCAGGAGAACAGGAAGCCATCTAGCTCTTTTGCTACCTGGCAGTATCACTCAACTGTCTTGCTGAGTCTCCTCTTTCTGGCTATAGAACAGGGACCGACAAGAATCAAGGCTGCTATTTCCTGGCACCTATGCAACCTAACTGATCATGTACTGCACAATAAGTGGTAAAAACATTGCAACAGGGCAGCAGGATCTGGGGCTCTTCTCATCTTCTTCAATGGTGTGTGGTAGGCAGGTCTTTTCATGCTTTTGAGGCTTGGTTTGCTCCTTACTAAAACTGGCGGGGTAGCATCCCTCCCTGTCCAGCTGGCCTCCCACAATTTTTATGGAGCCACAAATAAGATTAATATCTGCAAAAAGGACCTAGGATTCCTTGGAGAGATGGCTAATTCCAGAACTGGGGCAAGGAAATCCAAGGTGAGTTTGAACATCTTATTGTGTTGGACATCAAGGAAATGCATAGAAACCAATGGAGATACAGCAAAAAGACAAAAGAACCAGACTGAAGGTCAAATTTGAGATAATTTGAGCATAATAATATGAATGGAGTATAGCCCACTCAATTAAACAATTATCCAACACTGGTAGCACAAAAAAGGGAAGGGCAGAGGGAAAGTTCTTGTTTACAGGAAAATGCTACCCTAAGAAGTGCAAAAATGAGAAAAATGGAAGAATCTCTATTTTGTACCACCACAGTAACAACAGACTCAGGGCAGATCATTAAGGACTGCAAAAGCCAATGAGTGAAAGACTGATAGAAGATGTGCAGAGGTGCCACCTTAGCTGGATGAGCAAGCTGAACATCACCAGTCAGCACAAACCCACATCAGGTATAATGCACAGGGAAGGACTCGATATCACAGAAGCATCTCCTACCGGATTGACACCTGAGCCTACTCATGGGATCAGCCCAGAGAGAAGGACACTCTGAGAAACAACTGGCTTGGACTCTCCTGAAATGTCAATGTCACGAAAGATTTAAAACCAAAACCCTGGAGAAATGGTCAAGACTAGTACAGACTGGCCAAACCTGAAAGCCAGCTACAACATATGATCCTGAAATGGATCCTGGATCCAAAAGGAAAACCAAACAAAATAAAAAATGACATTATTGGGGCAACTGAGTACATTTCAAAACGGATTATGTAGTAGTAAAAAATAAACACAGAGGCATCCATGGGTGCACGTGTGTGTGCACACACCCACACACACAGTCAGGGAGAGAGAAAGCAAAGAGGACAAAATGTTAACAACTGGCAAATCTAGATAAAAATTATCATTATCCTATTTTTATAACTTTTCTATAGGTTTGAAATATTTCAAAAGAAGAAATAGAAAAAGGTTCTATCGGTCCTTGGAAAGCTGTAATGGCCTCATCAGAGCCCAGGTGCCGATGGTTGACTTGGGCCCACTAACCTGTCAGGTACTCCAGGACAGCAGCCATGTACACAGGTGCCCCAACTCCAATCCTGTACTTGGGGTGGCCTTTCTTGATGTACCGTAGCATTCGCCCCACAGGGAAGATGACACCTGCTTTGGCGGACCTGGAGGTCTTAGTGGACTTCTTCTTCCCACCACGGCTCGACATGGCGGTAGCCCTGGAAGCGGATCAGTAAGCACACTGTGAAGGCAAGAGCACACCCAATCAGAATCATTGGGGACATCACAGCCCCCTTTCCAGCTACATTCTGGTCCCCCGATAGGCACAGATCTGGTAAGCAGATACCACCATGTACTGCTGCGAGCACTCGGATCCCAGTTTACATACTCTGCTGGAGCAGTCTGTTCTCTGAGAAGAGCTCAGCTTTGCATATTTTATACCATGACATCAATTTTATTGGTCACTTCCATTTAACTGTTATCCTAACAGTAACTGCTCTTAAGTACCTTGTTTTATGCTTCATGATATTAAAGAAATGGGATTTCTTGGTTAGGTTCTACACATTTGTTTAATAATCACATTTTTATACACTTGAGATGGGGCTAAAAAATTTGCAGTAAAAAGAAAATAGTGTTGCCTGCAACTAGAACGAAGATATAATGCCAGATACCAGAGTTCTGTGATGAAAGTAGTGGCTCTTCCTTATGTCCCTGATCTGTGGCAGGAAGAGCACTGTATAGGATAATGTTATGGTAGCCAGGTTAGGGTAAAAGGCCCTCTGAGCACTTCTGATCCACTGGGGAGAGGAGGCTGTCTTTAGAGAAGAGGGAGGGGTGGTTTTCCCTCCCTGCTCCTCTCCTATTCCTACGCAACAGCTCCCTGTCCAGAGGACACCCTCCTCAACCCTCTCTTGTGTCTACATCCAGCTCATCACTGTTAAATCTACCCAACTTGTTCCAAGCCACCTTCTAGCCCATGGGCGGGACAATCTGAACACACATGTCAGAATATGCCTGAGTCCCAGCCCCAAAGCTTGCCAGGGCTGCCCCAAGTCCCAAGATAAAATCAGGACCTTTGGCTACCATGGAGTCCTGGCACATCCATCCAGCTTCACCTTGCACCACTTGTATTCTAAACTCAGAGCCACAGAGGGTCCCCCCTCCTTCTTTATCTCCCCCTACCTTTACAGTAACTGTTCACTTTTGCTACCACCTCCTTTATCCCTCATGCTTGCTCCCAGCCCTTCACCTAACACTCCGGAGTTTTGGGGGAAGTGTTAGGGTCCAGCCACTCCCCTATCCTTCCCATCAGAGTGTAAGCAGGTGGAAGGAAGGCTTCCCTTGACCTTCCCTAGGGTAATACATGCTTACTTGGAGCTTTCCACTCACCCATGCATGCACTTCAGGAACTATGTTAGGCAGATATGATCCCTGCCCTCCTGAGCTGGTGGGAAGGAAGACAATAACTAACCCTAGTCTTTAATATATCATGTAACTGCTTCAAAGGGCCAGTTCAGGAGCTGGGAGAAGGGATGTGAGAAACCTCACCCTATTCTGGAATCTCCTTGATGGCTGCCCTATGGAACATCTATGTTCAACCCACTGAACTAAGTGGACAGGTCACTCAGGTACTGAGAACCAGGTCAGGCTCCATAGTGTGTGGACTCCTCCAATTCTGTGACCATAAAAGACACAGGACTAGAAGTCCTTGTTACTCTGACATTCAACCTTATACTGAAGACCAGGTCCACACTAACATTCCTATGACCCTGAGAACATCCAAAGTCATCGGCCTGACAGTAGAACTCCTGGGCACTCTGGGCAGTTGTTTGACCAGGTCCACCTATAGGGATTACGATGGCTCAGGCCTCTATGATGAGAAGCCTGTACTGTGCCTTTTTGGGGAACCAAGTCTCAAGGGCTCATTAGTCTAGACAGAGATCCAGAGGGGTCAGAGGTTTTCTGAAACAATTGATTCCATTTCTTGCGATATTGCACTGTTTTAAGATATCTTTTGCAAATAGGTCCCGAACTCACTCTAAGCAAGAATGGTATGCATGTGCCTGTTTCAGGGAGAGCTGTCACTGGTTACCAGGCAGTCTCTGGCTTTAAACAAATGTGTTTCACAGACCAAAAACCCAGTATCTTTGGACAAAAAACATTTAATCTGGATGCCTCCCCTCCCACAGTACAGGAGGCCTGTGGTAGGGATGATTACTTTACTGGCAGCTCAGCCCCTTTCTCATTGGACACTCGGCTCTGTACTCCAGCAGACCTGTTGGGTGTCTCTGGGACTGCCTCTGTAGGAAAAAGACAGTGTTCTCCAGAGAGAAGCCATTAGCACCAGGACCTGGCAGGTTCTACCCACACTTGCTCCTTAAGAGTGATATTCCTTGTGTTTCCCTCCTCTGCCAACATGCCAGTGATTCCCAGTCTCCAGGCCAGTGGATACGTGGCTGCTGAGCCCCAGAGCTGCAATGTGACTGCCTATGGCAAGGGCCCACTTGTCAGTCCTTTGGACCCTTTGAATTCCTGTGTCTTTTGGCCCCATCCGTGACCAAATCTTGCACCATGCTATCCAAGCAGTAGTCACTCTGGACCCTCCTTGTCTGCTTGCCCCACCATACCCAAGTTTGGCCAAGCTCTGTCCAACCCATCTGCAGAACCTCTTGGCATCCTTGCTCATTCCCCTCTCTGACTTCATTCAGCTTCCTTACTTCTTCCTATTCTGTCACCAGGCTTTTACCATCTGCCTACTCTGATGGCTCCTTATCACCCCAAGCTCCAAGCCCACCATAAACAGGATCCTTCAGCATTGCCTCCTGGCACCTGTGCCCATGCTTTAATGACCCAGGTTACCCCTGACTGTCATGCTGCATAAAGGATGTCTTTCAACATACTTCTGCTGTCTAGAAAGCCCTTTGCCCTTTTGTCAACATGCTGAACGGACGTTCACATGCCCTATGTGCCATGGAGGTTTCTTGGGCCTGGCCACAGTCTGATCCATGTTCCCAGAGCACATATCCTGGTACTTGTGCCTGCCTCCCCAACTTGACTGAACTGCAAGTGAATAATGCCAGCTACTCTAGTCAACTGGGTCATTATGGATCCACCAGTGCCACTCTGCTTCACATCTCATCTTGAGTCAGGCTCCTCTCCAATTAGCAGCCTCAAGTCTTTATCCCTGCCAAAGAGGCTGTCTTGCATAGATTTTGTTCTTCCACTTACCCATGTTCTTTCTGCACTTCTAACTATAGTTCCTCAAGCTATGAGAGAATTCTGACTAAGCTCTGCAGCCTCATGACCTCCAGTAGCATGCAGTGGTTTGTGAAACACCCTCTGGAAAAACCACCTCATAGCTGTGCAGTTTCCAGATCAATCCACGAGTATGCCAGGTCTACTCTGCTCTTCAGAGGTCTCTGGAGTATGGGCAGCTCTGGCCCAGCACCAATGGGGGAACAGAGAAGTGACCGTTGAGTATCATGATCAATAACTAGGAGGTAAAAGCCAGAATTACCTAATTCTAATCATGGTTCTGCCACTTATTGGCCATGTGACCTTGGGCAAGTGATTTAACCCCTTTAGACCTAGTTTTTCATCTGTTCAGTGGAGATGATAAGAGTGAAGACCTCAAAGTGTTAGTGGAAGAATTAGAGTGTGCATGAAAGGGATCTGACATTCCCTCACTGAACGAGTACTCAGTAGTTAACAAAAACAAGAATGTGAATCAGAAGAAAAAAGGTCACTCTCAAAGAACAGGTCTTCAACATTTTACCAGTTGCTGAGTTGCTTTAACAGATAAGTCCCTACAATTTATTTCTCACTCATGAAAAATCTTGGTGCAGTTCGGATGTGGTTTGTTCCCCAATGGTTCATGTGTTGAAAAGCTGGGTCTCTAGTGCAGTGACGTTAAAAGGTGCTGGGACCTTTAAGATGTGGGGGCTGGTGGGAGGTTATTGCTGGCCCTCCCCTGAACCACTCTCTGGCTTCTTACTTCACCACGTGATTTCTCCCATGTATTTCTACCACTACAATGCCATCTGCCATGATAATGCTAACACCATATATCTTGACCCTCTAGAACTCCAAACTAAATAAATTACTTTTCTTTGCAAAGTGACCTAGCCTCACCTTTTTCATTACAGTAACAGAATGTTAACAAATACAAGTCCAAAACTGGTTTCCTTGATTGGCTGGTGCATCTCCTGCATAATGATTTATGCATCCAAACCCCTCCCATCTTCTGACTCTGACATCTCCATGATCCATCAAACAGAACTTGGTTACATGGTCACATTTAATGACTGTTTGTTTTGATTTTGAGGTACTAAATTGAACTCAGGGATGTACTACCACTGAACTACATCCTCAGCCCTTTTCCTTTTTTATTTTTGAGATAGGTTCTTGCTAAATTGCTGAGATTCTCCCTAAATTGTGGCTGGCCTTGAACTTGGTAATCTCCTGTCTCAGTCTCCTGTGTTGCTTAGATTATATGTACATGCCACCATATCTAATAGCCACATCTAATTCCAAGAGAGCTTGGGAAATAGATTTTAGCTATTTCCTCAGAGGAGAAAAAGGGGTGGAGAAGAATGGCCCATCTCTCTCACATGACAAGCCAGTTTGAAATATGACTTTGAAGCTAGGGTCTAAGTGACCAGCCAAAGCCCATTTGACCCACGTCTGGCACACAGCCTGATTTGAGGAACAGACAGTCCTAAGCACTCAGCCTCTCTGCAGAGTACTGACGTTGCTCACAAAGCAACTATACCATCTGGTCAAACCGACAAACATGTCAACCCACTCAGTCACCCAGGAGCCCTTGCCATGCTGAGCACCCCAGATGTTTTTGAGACAGAAACAGCTTGCATATCACTGTATATTAGCTTGCTGTCCTTTTGCTGTTAACAGCCTAGGACATGAGGATCCTGAGACTGATCCTGAAGGGATCCTCTGTGCTATGGTCTGGACATGGTTTGTGACTGCCCCCCTCCCCTGCAAGGCTTCATGTGTTGAAATTTAATCCCCCTTCTGAGGCAGTGACAGGATAGGAACATAATCCAACTATGGTATTAGAGGTGGAGGCTTTGGGAAGAGATGAGGATTAGATAAGGTCATTAGGGTAGAACCCTCATAAATCCTGGTGTCTTTATTAGAAGAGGGAAAGAGGCTATAAGAAACACTTGTACGCCCTGTCTTGGGCCACCTGATACTCTGCCCATCTCAGGACTCTGCCAGCGAGAAGGTCATCAGCAGAGGTGGGCCCTTGACCTTGCGCTTCCAGAACCATAGGCCAAAATAAACCTTTCTTTATAAAGTAGTCTGCCTTGGGCAGTTTGTTATAGTAACAACAACAAAAAGACCCTACTGTACTCTGCAATTCCTCTAACTATAAACTAATCATAATTAAAAGTGAACCTTGTTTGGAGAAGCTCAAAGCTTACCTGAAGACAAACTGTTAGAGCAGCTGTTTGGAGAGATGAGTCAGGCTTGAGTGAGAAGCCAGTCTCTAACCACTGACTCAACTGAGATGTGTCTAGGAAAATGTGGTATGCCCTCAAAAAACAATGCAAATTAGAAGGCTGGTGGTGAGACTTCTGTGAACAGGCTGGACTTGAGAACAAAAAGCTCTCTACTACAAGGAGAGGCTTGAGAGGCAAAGAATGAAGGTGCCATGGAGGTCCTACCATGCCTTCCTACTTTTCACTGCACACAAGCCAACTCCACTCCCACTTCTACCCTTCAGTATATGTAGTTTGCTCATTCTGAGACACCCTCCCCAGCACTATCTGGAGTAGCTCAGCAACCTGAGTTCCATTATAAAATACCTTATAATCACCCTCTGCCTGCCCCTAATTTTTTTTTTAGTATATTCCTTTTTCTCCATTTTATGTAAAGTACTCTGAAGATGTGCTTTCAAGTCCTTTCTTCCAATCTGATTGCTACTCTATATGTGGTTTATACAAAAATCCTAAAGCCAGCTGCCCCATCCTTAGCACAAGCATACCACATCATCGCCTGTTTACATAAGGAAGTCTTGATGACATGGACCAATGCTGTCTGCTCACCATCACCAAGCACCACCTTGCCTGCTACCTGGTAGGCATTCAAATGCTGGCTAAATCATAGTTGATTAGTTTCCTTGACAAAGATGACAGCATTTCCAAAGGCCAAAGACTCAGAGCTGTGGCCAGTCAGGAACATTTTCTGGAACCATGTGTGTGCATACGTTTGGTCAAATCACCGTGGGAGCTCACCCTCAAAAGTCAGGTAGGTAGTGGATCCACCTTAGGGATTCCCAGTAAGGGAACACTCCAATGCCTTGATAGCTGGGCATGAATCGGAGAGAGGCTTATAACTCTGTGACAATTCTAAGGCTCCAGCAACCATTTCTCTTGCCACCAGATGGGTTCAATAACACAAACTGGAGGAAAATACTTACCTTTCTCACACCTATAAGATTCCGGCTCCTGTTAAAGGTGCAGCACAGAAAGCCCTTAAACAATCAGGGCACTCATGAAACCACTAGAATGATCAATTGTGAAGTTATTTATTATCTAAGCAATGAACACATGCATATTGATCTTGAATGAAATATTGGTTGTAACTGCCGGGAGTTGCATCAGAGAGCCCTGCTCTAGGCCCTTAGAATGGAGGAATCTGAGCCATTCATGCTGAAATCACTGTTGATGGGGGGGGGGGAATAGGGTCGGGGGAGGGCTGTCCCATCCATTCCTTGCAGCTGGCTAAATGCCCCAGTATCCATATGCATTTGTCACATTTCCATCAACTCCAATTTCATAAACAAGCCTCAGACACTTGATTCTGAAGGGAAGGACACTAATCCTGTTTACAGCATTCTCTTCTGTTTACTCCTGCCACATCAAATGATTAACAGTGGCAGCGCTGCCATGTCCCCTGAGGCATGAGAATATACTACAAAACCATCACTCACGGTACTGGATTCACAAGCTGTACTCTGATTGGCTTGGAACAGAGACCTGTTCTTGCCACATTAACCAATCAGGAAAACCATCTCTCCCCATTCATTAAATACTAAATCATAAAATGAGCCAGATAGTTAGAGAACCTACAGTCCACCCTCAGCGAATGGGAGGAATTGCAAACAGAAGAGGCAGACCAACTGAGATAGAATATAAATCATAAACCCTGCATCTTGTCCCAGCACATCTGTCCGGTTTTCAGTGGTGGGAAAAAGCAAAATCCGAACATATGTGTCATTCACTAAAAGCAGGAAACAGTTTGCAGGAAGTAGTTGGGGACAGAAATTTCACCCCTGCAAACTTACTGTATAGTGTTTTCCTGAGCTGCACTGAAAGGACTGGCATTACTCAATAGCAAGTCACTCTCTGCCAGCTTCACAAGGCAACTTTCCTACTTGCCTCTTCCCCCTTTTGAAGGCTGTACCAAACTCTAAGATAACTCTTCCAGTGGAAGGCCATGGAGAAAAAAGTTAAAATGCAGCTTCAGAGGGTGGGACCCTGGTCAGACTTAGCATTTGGAAGCCACTCTATTTCCTAAATAGAGGAAGTGTTTCTAATCAATCAATCAATCAACACCTAATCACATATCTCTCCTGCTCAGAACCCTTCAGTGGCTCCTTACTGCGCTTGGGATAAAGTGTAATTCTGACCAGTATCCTGTGTGATCTGGACCCCTAAGCCTCACCTGACTCTGGGCTTCCACTGCCCCGAGCCTCTGGCACTTCCCCATAGCCCTCTCATTTTCTTCTGAGATCTGCCCATGTGGTTCCCCAAACCTCAGAGGTTGGCATTTGCCCTCCTTTGTCCAGCCAACTGCTTCCTGACTTTTCCATGCCAGATAAGGGCACTCCTGACTCCATTACTACCCCTCCTGGAGGCTACTGTGCCAGCCCACCAACCACTTGCATGTCTCCCTAACATCAGTTCTCCAGGGCAAGGCCTGCCTGGACATTTCTTGTTTATGGCTGTGCCTCCATTGCCTGAATCTGCTGGTTCTCAGAAAAGATTTGCTGAAAGACTGCAGGCAGTCCCAACCCAAGCAAACAAGCTATACAACTCTCTGGGACTCAGCAGAGCTGAGACAGGGCCCAGTGTCCTTCTAAACCTACAGAATTCGAGGAGGACTCGAAGATAGGTATTGGCCCTGTGCACTCCTACTCCTTTCCAGTTCGTATTCCAGTATAGGGGCTCTGAAAAGCCTGTCCCAAACCCTTGGGAGCACTCAGATAAGAACCAGAAGCTGCTGCAATTCTGATGACCACCACATATAAACTCTTGCTGGGTTTTTCAGTGAGGGGTTTTCACTTTATGTTTTTATTTGTTTATTTTAATAAAACTTTGAGTTGGGACAGCATTAGCTCTGAAGACATTAAAGACAGGTCCCAAAATACATCTACTCCAAGCTTATCAATGGGGAAGGAAGTCAAATTGTCTCCAGGACCAGAAGAAATGTCAGGCTGAGCTATGCCATTCCCTGCCCTTGGCCCATTTGTTAAAAACCAAGCCAGTGACCTGGTTGTGTATTAGAATATCACATGTGAAGTCCTAGACAATTCTTAAAATTCAATAAAATGTAAGCTATCCTTGCCTCATCCTAAATTAGGCCCTGACTCAAATGATTTTCACTTATATTCCCCATCTAGAGATGAGCACTAACAGTAGTGACAAACTGAAACAAAAGAACAGACAGAATGGGAGGACTCAAATTTCCCTTTGTAAAATTAGAAGGGGGAATAATTTTAAGTCTTAAAAGTTTTGTTGCTCTTTTTAAGTCAAAAATAAGTCTAAAAGCATAGTCATCCCTATCAGTGTCTCTGCAAAAACTGAGATGCTGCTGTCCAACTTTGGTTGTGTACAAGGTATATTAACTCCAGTCGGGACCATGAGATGTCCATTTCAGAGTTAATAAATCTGACTGCAGACCAGGACCCTAAAGGAGGCCTGCATTAGGTAGCAGGTAGGTTCTACCTAATTTACCACCTGAGTCTCCCATGCAAACCTAAAGCCCTTCAATACTCTCTGGCGCCAGGATCCCTGGAACAAAGCACCTCCCCCTAACAGTAAAACCTCAAACCACAAAGGTGTTAGAAAAGAGGGAAGTCAGCAAGAGGGCCCCTCTAATTGTCCATTCTTCTATGCTGTTTATTGGATCGTTAAAATCTTACGAGGACTCTGCGGTAATTGCTGAATTCAAGGTCTGTCTCAGCTGGTTGTACAGAAGTCTGCTCGCTTTCAAACTCAACATTTCCCTAACATCTTGTCTAGAAGAACATTTCAAGCCATGTCTGCCCAGCAATTTGAGTGATCTGTGGTCCCTGCATGAGTGGAGGTGGGGCGCACCAACTCTCACACCTGTTGTCAGGTGATACAGCAGCAGCATCTTGCGCACTCACTCTCCACCCAACCCCCAGCAAGTCTCTTCCCTGTTGGCCTCCTCCACCCGGGGAGTCTACAGCCTTCCCGAGTTACCTTTTAAAGAAAAAAGAATAACCTCCCAACCACAAAGCAAACAAAAGGCCGATTCCGAGGCGAGTTAGAGCAGCGGGGATTCCCGTGGCCCCTCTCCAACGCCTCCCTGGACAGCCCCTACCCCCGCCCCAGGGTTGGCTCCAGTCCCGCGAGCAGCCCCCAACCCCCGTTCTAGCCTCGCAGCGGACACGGAGCCAGCCGGCTACCCTACGGCACCCTGGGGCTCCGGCCCGACTTATTGTGCCAGAGTGGGCCACTCGCGGGCCGGCGGGCCCCTGACCAAGTCCAACTCCGCGCACAACAGCTCCTGGGCGCCGGGGCCCAGGCTGACCAGCCAGCGCCACCAGGCCTCCTGCGTCCTCGGGCCCAGCCCGCGCGCAACCCTGGCGGGGTCTCCAGGGGAGGGGCCTGAACTGTCTCCTTCCCACAAAAGCGCCCAGGAGCACAGGGAGGATGCGTTTCGAAGAGAGAAGTTGGTTTCCGGGTTTGCTTTCTGAACAAAACCAAAGGGACTCTCGCGCGGCCCGGGTAGGGCCTGGGCGGGCGCTTGGCGGCGCGAGGCCC
Source organism: Aplodontia rufa (assembly GCA_004027875.1). Classification (NCBI taxonomy): domain Eukaryota; kingdom Metazoa; phylum Chordata; class Mammalia; order Rodentia; family Aplodontiidae; genus Aplodontia; species Aplodontia rufa. Next base: position 16,488 of record PVKS010008774.1, read on the forward strand.
GGCGTGGGCCGCGCGGAGCCCAGCAGCCAGCCCAGCCGAGCGCCGCCCCGCTGCGCGCCAGGCCCGGCCGCTCCCAGGCACCACGTCTGGAAGGCGCGCGGCGGCCCGACCCGAGCAGCGGGGACCCGGCGCGTGGCGAGGGGGCCTGCGCGGCACTTACGGGGCGGCTCGGCGGCGGCGGCGGCAGCAGCAGCAGCAAGGTGTCCGGCCTGAGCCCTCTCAGCCGCTCGCGCCTTTTCTCTCCGCACTCCTCGCTGGCCCGCCCGCTCGCCCGCCTCCTCCTCGCTTCCCGCCCGCGCACCCCGCGCTCGCCCCCTCCGCCCGGCTCCGCTGCCGACTGAACTGGAACCAGTCGCTGCGGCCCCGGGATTCCCACAATGCACAGCGCGCCGCTCGTCACATCCCATCCCGTCCCCGCGCGTCCGGCCACCCCTCCCCGCGCCACCCGGCGCCCCGGCCTTGACCCGAGTCCAGCGCTCGGCCCCCGGGACGTCAGAGGGTCTGTCCGCTGCTGCACCCAGGCATCCCGTCCACGCGGGGGACGCACAGTTTAGGCGGTGAGCTCGAGGAGCTAAGTTCTTAGGACTTGGTAAGGGGTCAGGTCCCCGGGAGAGGCGCTTCTCCAGGGCGCATCTCCACCTTTGCTTTTGGAATGAGCGCCTACTGTGTGCCGGGCCCTCATCTCTTGTCTTGTGCCGCCTCAACTTGGTAACCCCGGGCGGAGGTGGCACAGTTGTTATCAGCGATCACCTTTTCCTCCCCGATCAATTCAAACTTTCCGGACCTCAGGCCCCCAATGCCTTAAGGTACAAACCACCTCAAACCCCAGTCCGTCAGCCCCCAAGATGAACTGCACCCGCCTTCCGGCTCCCCTGGGGTTCTTCAAAGTCAAACGCGCTTACCCGCATGGAAGTAGTTTGCTACTTCTGCTCATCCAACGTTAGCTATTGATCCCTAGTTGGGATTTATTAATATAAATAGTGAATCGTTATCAAAGGCATTAAAAAAAAAACTGTAGACAGGCAGAAAGAGGAGGGGCAGCGCACAGCGCATCCACCTATTCCTAAAGTAGGTTTTCCCCTGACCGCATTAGAGCCCCATCCCTCTTGCTTAAATAGGGACCTTCCCTTAATTCCTTTCACTTCAAAACTTGGAGAGGGAAGCCTCTCCTCCATCCAGCTGTGAACTAAATTTGAATGAGAACAGCAGCCCTCCGGGTTAGTGTGGAGTTTAAAGTGCCCTGTTGGGGATTATGGAGGTCACTGATGGCTCAACCCAGCCCTCAGGCTGCTTTGGAGTAACAGCGGCTGTAACCTCTTCCTCTCATCCTGAAGCTTTACTAGTTTGCAAATCAGAGTGCAATACATTTATGCATTCATTAATTCAGTTAAATTCTCAGGACATATTTTGTGCGCACATCAATTTGGGTTCTGGAGGAGAAGCAGTGGACAGAACAGGCAAAAATTCCTGCCCTCCTGAAGTTGCAGTCTAGAGGGAGAAGAAAGGCAATAGAAAAGGAGACAATGTTATGATACTGTAGAGAAAAATAAGTCAGGGGAGGGTGATAGGGAGTATGCAGTAAGAATGAGGTACTAAGTTTAAGAGAAGGCCTTCCTGAGAAGGTAACATTTCAGCAAAGACCTGAAGGAATCTCAGTTCCTTCATGGTGCAAGCCATGTGATTCTTTTGGGCAGGAGTGTTCCCAGCAAGTGCAAAAGTGGGAGGCAGGAGCATGTCCAAAATCATCAAGGCACAGAGTGCAAGGTCAGAGTGGACTGAGTGATGGGAATAATAACAGATGAAAATGAAGAAATGGTGATGCTCCGAGACCCAAAACAAAGCATCAAGGATGTGTGAGGACTCCCTCAGGGAGGGGGTGCCAGGGAAGGGACAAAGCCAAGCCCCCTTGTAATTCTGTCCATCCCCAAGTCCTTGACAGGCACCCTCAGTTATGCTAGGGTCACCAGGTGTTCTTTGATACTACACCAAAATTAAAGAATAGTTTCTTAAAGGTTAATCACAATTTAGAGAGTGAAACCAATCAATGAATTTTTGAACTCAGTTATATTAAAATCCATTGATTTTTCTTATGTTCTGAATGAACTATTTAACCATGCCTGATTTGGTAAAATTAATACATAGGTTATTTTGAAAATATGGGTTCACTGAATTATGTAGGACTTCCAAACATAGATCAATGTACAAGACTGGAAAGCCACATCCATTAATGTCATCACTGATCTCTTCTGAAGGTTTGTAAGTATTGGGAGGTTTTCAAAATCACTGTCAGACACAAGTTTCCCCAAATTATAATTTTTTATTGAAAGCTTAAATTTGCTATTGGCAACAGTGTCACAGAGATTTTCCTTGAAGTGACAGGTTCATTCATTTTCAAGAAAATATTTACACATCCCCAGGGCTACAGATGATTTCTGGGCTTCAAGCACTTTTGCCTCCACAGAACCCTTCTTAAAAAAAAAAAAAAACAGACTGCATTAGTGTAAAGACAAATATATTAATATTACATATTAAAAATGTTCCTTGGGGAGAATTCAGCTCAGGATACACCTCAATTCTGAGCAACCGTAGATTGTCAGTCAGGCCCAACTTCTCCCTTAGGATTCTCCCTTAGGAATAATGTAGAGGCCTGTAGGACTTTATGAGCTTAAGAAAATGCCTTGATTTCTTTTAAAATCAGAAGAAAGTGAAGGTTACTTTTTTGGTTTTTGGTAACAGGGATTGAACCCAGGAGCACTTAACCACTGAGCCACATCCCCAATCATTTATATATATATATATATATATATAATTTTTTTAAATTTTGAGATAGGTTCTCACTAAGTTGCTTAGGGTCTCCCTAAATTGCTGAAGGTGGCTTTGAACTTGTGATCCTCCTACCTCAGCCTCTGGAACATCTGGGATAGGCGAGTTCCAGCACTCCTGTGATTATTTCTTTTTAATTGAAGAAAATGTGTTGCATATAATATTAATATGTTTGTCTTTATACTAATGCAGCTGTAAAATATAATTTTCCATCTTTTTTTAAGAGCGAGGGAGGGAGAGAGAGAGAGAAAGAGATGGAAACGATTTTTATTTAGTTTTTTTATGTGGCTTTCATTGCTCTGAGACTTCCTTGTGTACAAGGTGCTGGGGTTTGAACTCCCACTCCAGCCCTAATTCTCCACCTTCTTACAGAGGATGGGGTCCATGAAGACAAAAATGACTATGGCCTACAAAAGCAATATTTAGTCCTCTGTCAGTCTTTGTGTCCGGTAGGAATGATGTTCTGTCACACCTATAATTCCAGCAACTCTGGAGGTTGAGACAGGAGGGTCCCAGTCTTAGAAACTCATGCGAGACCCTGTCTTAAATTTAAAAATAAAAAGAACTGGGGATGTAGCTCAGTGGTTAAGTGCTCCTGGATTCAATCCCTAAGAGGGAGAGAGGGAGAGGGGGGTGAAAAGAATAGAATGGAAAAGAAAAGGTGTTCCATGAGAAAGACAGTTCACAATTCAGTGACCCCTGCGCTTTTCCTCCAGGTAGCTGTCCTGGTTGTTGGATATCTGAAAAGCTTCATGCATTATTCCCATTTGGTCACATAGAATACTTAAAAATGGGTACTGAAGGGTTGAGGTACTTTTTAATTAATACTTTTTACTGCTTCATCAAGAATATCTTGAAACTTTTTTCCTGTAAGTGCTTGAAAAGAAAGATTACTAATTATTAGTACAGTCAGATGACATTGCTGATTTGTGCTAAGTAGCCAGCATTTTAGTCTGTTGTTTTTGCACCGTTCTTGCAAAGACCAATGGTGAAAAGTCAAATAATGTCTTGGTGGTGTTATGAGATAGTTTTGACTACAAGCTCCTGGAAAGGGTTCCGGTGATCTTCTGGGGTCTAACAGACCATGTTTTGGAAACCACTGCTGATTTGGAAGCAACATCCTGGAGCTAGACCACTGTTTATTTAACCAACTCCGTATTGTCTTTTACTCCTCCCCATGCCCCCTTTTCTCCCAGGCTGTTTCCAACTTTATTATAAGGAATGGACAAACATCCACATAGATACATCCTGCGTACACCTGGCTGGTTCTTAGGGGCAAGTTCTTAGGAACAGAATTGCTGAATTGGAGATCCTGGTTTAAAAGCTCTGGCATGAGTGGCCAAAAGGCCCTTCAGGAAGGTCAGTATGGTTTTGGCCCATGGGGATGGCTAAGCTGTCCTAGTTTCCCCACCACCTCCTGCCCCACCCTTAGGGTTCAGATGTTCCATGATCTGAGAGTCTAACCATGGAGGTGTTGCCCTTTGCCTTGGTTTCTCTTGACGTTGCATGTGGAAAGGCAGGGAGAGGGTCCCCAATGAGTTCCTAAACTCTTGATGAGCCCCTACAAAACCAAGAGGAGTGTGCATGCCAGAAGGGAGAAAAGCCCCAGCAAACCTCTTGAACTCTCTTTTCTCACTGGACTCTGTCCCCACTACCAAACTGCTCCATTCCACAGAACAGGTAGGTTCAGCTTTTCTGGCAGCAAATGCCTCTGTTCTTTCCTGGATGACTTCAGAGACAGCTTCTCTTTCTTTGATCTGCAATTGGCGGCAACATCTGACACTGTTGTTGATTTTCTGCAGTTTCCACCCTCTCCTGTGTTTGCTAAGCAGTTGAATGGGCTGATTTAGAAGAAGTGCAGGGGACTATTTACCATTGATGAGGAATAACAAAGGGGCCAGCCAAGGTGCTGCTGGGAAAGAGGGGAGGAGCTGTATCACCTCTATTCACACTTAAAGACCTCTGTAGATTTAAATGTTTTCCCCCCCAGTGATTAGAGCTGTGTTAAAGGACTCTGGCCACCTTTAGAGCAGTTGCACTATAATGTGGTCCACAAAGCACTGTGGGGTTCCTGAGTCTCTTTCACGAGGTCTGTGGATCAAAACTACTTTTATAATAATATGAAAGCCTTATTTGCACTGGTAGGTAAACTGTTGGTGCCTTGGCAAAATCAAGGAAGTATCCCCAAATTATGTTTTAGCAGTCAGAGGATTTTTCAACTCATCCTCCCCCCCACCCCCTTTCTCTCTCTCTCTCTCTCTCTCCCCCCCACTCTCTCTCTCACACACACACAGCTTCACTTAAGAGTATCCTTAATGAAGCAAAATTTTAAATGTGAAAGCATGTGTCTTCCACCATGAACTTGACAGCTTTCGGATACCTAAAAACATTTCTGATGAGACAGGAGATGATATTAACTTAATATGATTTTGATGTTATTTAATTAAATCTGTCAACATTTGGAAGATCTGCATCACTTTTCTAAATGATGAATGTATTTTCACAAAATCGTGCAAAGGTAAAAAGATCACTTAAAGTAAGATATACCGATGGATTCTTTTCTTTTTCTTTTCTTCAGTACTGCAGACTGAACTCAGGGTCTTGTGCGTGCTAGACAAGTACCCCTTTTATTTTATTTTCAGATAGGGTTCACTAAGTTGGCCAGGCTGGCCAACTGTCTCTGCCTCTGAAATGACTGGAATTACAGGTGTGCACAACCATGCCCAGGCCTTATCAGTGGATTTAATGTCACAGGGTATGAAAAGTTGGTGAGCCGCTTTTTGATTCTATATAACTGCTAACCTTTAAGAATTGAACACTTGTCAGATTTTGGTCCACAATCAGAGGACAATGTGCATGATTATCTAAAAAGATTATTTATAATGCTCCTACCCTGATTACATTTAAAAAACAAAGCAAAACTTTGGCTTGAAAAAGGAAAGTTAAAAGTCAAAATGATAAACTGGAAAAACTATGGACAAAATGTAGCTCAGATAAAAAATTTATGTCCCTGTCTTAGTATGCTTTGACTACCATAATAAAATAATATACACTGTGTAGAGGAACGATAGAAATTAATTTTCTCAGTCTAGGAAGCTGAATAGCCAAGATCAGTTATAGCCAGATTCAGTTCCTGGCACAGGCTTCCTGGGGTGTAAACTACTGCTTTGTGCTCCACCCTGTGCAGGTGAGGGGAGCAAGAGTGCCCTTAGTTGTCTGTTCTTGTAACAACACCAATCCTACCTGATTAGGGTCCCACCCTCATTACTTCATTTAAGTTTAATTACTTCATAAAGGCCCCATTTCCAAACACAATCACCTTTGGAGTTTGAGTTTCAACAATTAGTTTTGGGGAGACAGAATTCAGTTTCAAAGAGGTCCGTAACATATACAAAAAAAGAAAATGAAAATGGAGAGGAAAAGATATAAAAATCGTATCAAACAATTCACAAAACAGATTTACAATTAACAGGAAGAGACATAAAGTGAAACTTAAAATATGAAAAGATGTTGAACTTCACTCAGGAGAAGTGCAAATAAAACTACACCTAGAAACCATTTCTCACCAGACTGGTGAAAGTTCAAAAGCTTAAAACTAATCTGTTGGCAAATGTGTAAGAAACAGGCACTCTCTCATACATTATTGGTAAGAATATAAACTTTAAAAAAAGAGTATAAACTTCTTCAACTCTATGGAGAGAAATGACAATATTTAACAGACAATATTTAATAAAACCATCTTTACCCTAAATCAAGCAAATATGCTTTTAGAATTTATCCTGAAGATACATAAACAATATGTAAATGAATATGCATTAGGCTACTCAATGCCTTATTAATCATAATTGCAAAATTATGAAAATTAGTTGAATAAACTATAATACATATAAACAATAAATACTATGTGTTGTGAAAAAAGGATAGAGATCACTATGAATTGATGTGGAGTGAATTTCCTGACATATTGATAAGTGAAAACAGCAAAGTACAAATGAGTGTATATAGGATGCCACAGTTTGCGTTAAGAAAGAAGATAAGAAAACATGTAAACATCAGCTTACAAATATCAATTGAAATATAGGAGGAATAAACTATAAAACTATGAAGATTATTTCCAATAAGGGATGAGAATCAGAAAAATACAGGAGAAAGTGACACTTCTTTTTTTTTTTTTAAGACAGAGGGACAGTGAGAGAGAGAGAAAGAATCAATTTTATTTAGTTTTTCATGGACATTTCATCATGTACGTGGTGCTGGGGTTTGAACCCGCATACTCACGCATGCAAGGCAAGCACTGTAACCGCTGAGCCACCACTCCAGCCCCAGAAAGTGACACTTCTAAGTACTGTTTTAGCATGTTTCACTTTTAGGGGTACATTAATGTTGCATATTTACAAACTAAAATTGCATCTGTAACAGGGCAAGGAGAAAATTCTTAAATTGAAACACAAACTAAAACTGATGAACCCAATTATATTTCAGGTGGATATCAAAATCCCACTTCAAAGGAGAGAAAGAAATAATCCGAGTAATTTATGAACTCAGTATTTGATACTCCCAACCTATACAAGGGACGAGGATCAGAAAAACATTACAAACACATATTGAACTACTTTGTTTCTTTTGTAGTGGTATGGCCAAATCAATTTTGGATCACTTTAGACGTATTCTAGGTTTCAGCAAATGAGTAAGTGTGGTACACTTATTGGGAGCCAGGTTTATCATTGTGGAAGAAGGGACCTAAAAATATAGAATGGAGGAAGGCCACAAAATATCATGTAGAGATGAATTTGAAAGATAATGGTGTGAACTCATGATTTCTACAATAGGTGTATGTAAACACCTGTATACACACACATACATACACATATGGGTGTATATACATGTATAATTTCTTAGTTCTGTTTGCTGAAAGGCCCAAGAAGGAGAAACACACCTGTAGCAATAAGTACATCTAACTCCCAAACCTTGGTTTCAAATAAAATCAGCACTGAAAGGAGGCAGGGCTCGCTCCTTAATCCCAGCAATTTGGGAGTCCAAGGCAATAGGATTGTAAATTCAAGGTCAACCTGGGCAATTTAGTAAGACTCTTATTTCAAAATAAAAAATGAAAAGGGCTGGGGATATAGCTCGGTGATAGAGTGCTCTTGGGTTCAATCCCCAGTACCACATAAACAAAATTATTAAAAAAAATAAACATCTGGGGCTGGGGCAGTGGCTCAGCTGTTGTGGCGCTTCCCCGCATGCACAAGCGCACAGGTTCAAGCCCCAGCACCCACATACACAACTGGGTGTCACAGCAACGAGACCCATGTGAAAAACTCAATAAAAACTGATTCTCTCTCTCTCTCACTGTCTTTCTCTCTAAAAAAATAAAAAACCCAAACATCTGTATGTGGGTTTTGTATAGATGCAGTTTTTCCAGTCCTTTGAGTAAATACCAAGGAGCAGAATTGCAGGATTATATGGTAAGGATATGTTTAATTGTAAGAAATTGTCATAAAGTGGCTGCACCGTTTTGCATCCCCACTAGCAATGACTGAGAGCTCCTGTCAATGCCCATCCTTGACATTGGCAATGTCAGTCTTTTGGAATCTGGCTATTTTAATAGGTTTGTGGTAGTCTCTTTTGGTTTTAGTTTCCATATGCTTCCTGTGCATATAAGGTATGGAACATCTTTTTACATGCTTATTTGTCACCTGGTCACCTGTATATCTTATTTAGTAGGGTGGCTTTGCTCTGTGTGTGCGTGTGCGTGTGTGTGTGTGTGTATTCAGTGGTTTGTTTCTTATTGCTGAGTTGTAAGAGTTTTTGTATAGTTTGGATTGTAATCCTTTACCAGATACCTCTTTTGCAAATATTTTCTCCAGGTGTGTGGCCCATCTTTTCATTTTTTGAAAGTGTCTTCTCCAGAGAAGACATTTTTAATTTTTTAAAAATGTTGTTTTTGGGAAAATGTGAAATGTCTTTATTGATTCTTTTTAATTATAGATAACATTAGGATTCATTTTGACGTAATTCTGAAAGCATGAAATATTTGCTCTATTTCAGTCCCCCGTACTTCCTTTTCCTTCCCACCTTCCTCCCTCTGTTGCCTTTCCTGTAATGTACTAATCTTTCTGTTACTTGCCCACAATATTTGTTTTAATTAGTGCTTTGTGGGTATATATGTGGTACATTCATATATGTACATAGGAAGGATCCGTCAGATTCATTCCACTGTTCTTCTGTTATCTCATCCCTCCTTGCTCCCTGTCAATCTCCTTCCTCTACTCCACTGATTTTCCTTCTATTTTGAAGGAATTCCCCTTTTTCTTTATTTTTTCTTTCTTTCTTTTTTTCTTATTTTGGACTAGCTTCTGTATGTCAGAGAAAGCCTTTGACCTTTGACTTTCTCTGTCTGGTTTATTTCACTTAATATGATAATGAAGTCCAGCTTATCAATTATTTCTCCCATGGATTCTGTCTCTGGTACTGTATCTAAAAAACTATTGTCAAACTCAAGTTCATCTAGATTTTCTCCTATGTTATCTTCCAGAAGTTTTATAGTTTTTGTTTTCCTTTTAGGTCCGTGACCCATTTTAATTAATTTTGTGAAGGGTACAAGGTGTGTGTGTATCTAGATTATTATTATTCTGAAGTGAACATCCAGTGGGTTCAACACCATTTGTTGAACAGCTTCTTTTCTCCCTTAGTCCCTTTGCCTAAGCCCAGTTGTCCATATTAACGTGGATGTGTTTCTGAGATCTCTTGTCCCCTTCCACCCATCTGTTTGTCTACCTTTCACTAAGCTTTGTAGTAAGTCTGGAGTACTCACTCCCACTTGTTCATCATTCTGGATCTTTTCCCACTCCATATAAACTTTAGAATCAGTGTGTTGATCAAAATAACTTACTGTGATTTTAGTTTTGATTACTCCCCCCCTCTTTTTAAATTTCCTGGAAGAATTTATGCTGATGTGTTATCAATTCCTTGTAAACTTGATGGAAATTACTAGAAGAACCTTGTAGAGTTTTGCTTGGTGGGAAGATTTTTTAATTACAGATTCTATTTCTTAGGTAAAATACTATCAAATTATCTATTTATGTGTTAAGTTTTGGTTCCTTTTTTCCCCAGGAATTCATTATTTCAACTGAATTTCAAAGCTATTGGCATTAAATTACTATTGATAGTATTGATACTACATGCTTGTCAGCTTCAGCGTTCACAGGAGCTGCTGCAACGTGCCTCATTCTTTTATTCCTTTTTTTTTTTTTTAAGTGCTGAGGATTGAGCTACTTCCCCAGCCCTTTTTATTTTTTCTTTTAAAACAGGGTCTAAGTTGAGGAGGCCTTACTCTAACTTTTTTTTTAAAGAAAGAGGGGACAATGAGAGAGAGAGAGAAGCAATCTTTATTTAGTTTTTCATGTGACTTTCATTCCTCCGACACTTTGTTGTTTCTCTGACACTTTGTTGTGTATGTGGTGCTGGGGTTTGAACTTGCATGCCAGACAAGTGCTGTAACTGCTGAGCCACCACTCCAGCCCCTGTACTCGAACTTGTGATCCCACTACTTCAGCCTCCAGAATTGCTGGGATTGGAGGTGTGCACCATGCCCAGCCTATTACTGATACTGAGATATATATATATCTCAGTATCTCTCTTATATCTCTCAGTATTATATATATATATATATATATATATATATATATATATATATATATAAGAGAATAAGAGAGAATCAATTTTATTTAGTTTTCCATGTGGTTTTTGTTTCTCTGACACTTTGTGTATGGGATGCTGGAGTTCAAACCCAGGTCCTCATGCATGGCATGCCAGGCAAGTGCTTTAACTGCTGAGACCCTGCTCCAGCTCCTTATTCCTGATATTTTTTGTGTATGTCTTTTCTATTTTTTCTTGACCAATCTTGCCACCAATTGTCCATTTTATTAGTCTGCTCAAAAAACCAACTTTGTTGATAATCTTCAATTATTATTTATTAATTCACTGATTTCCGGTCATTTCTTTATTATTTACTTTCTTCTAACTATTGGGGGAGCTAATTTTTAACTTTTTTATTGAGATATAACATACTTGCAGAATAGTGCCCAAGTCATAATTGCGGAGCTATGTAACTTATTCAAAAGGGAGTATACCTGTGTCAACAGCACCCACGTCAAGAGACAGAACATTATCAGCATCCCATAATAAGCTCTCCTGCTATGCCCCCTTTCAGTCTCTAGTCCCTAAGAGAGAGCATCATCCTGACTTTCAACACTGTGGATTCTTCACCTGCTTTGAACTTAAGCAGAATCATACATCATGTCTGGCTTCTTTTGCTCAACCTGTTATCTGAAATTCATTCATGATATTGCATATGGCACTACTTCATTCTGTTTATTCAAAGCTGCATTCCATTGCATTGTGTTGTTGTATTATATGCAAATATTTCTAGTCGTAATTGATCTATTTTCTCTGTTAATGGGCATTAGATAGTTTCCAGTTTGTTATGATGATCACTGTTGTGGACTTTCTTGTACATGTCTCTTTTTTTAAAGAGAAAGAGGGAGAGAGAGAGAGAGAGATAGATAATCAACTTTATTTAGTTTTTCATGTGGCTTTCATTGCTGCAACACTTTATTATGTACATGTTGCTGGGGTTTGAACCCATGTCCTCATGCATGCCAGGCAAGTGCAATAACCACTGAGCCACAACTCTAGCCCCTGTGCATATCTTTTGAGACTATATGCATATACATTTCTGTTGGAATGGAGTTGCTGGGTCACAGTATATTGATTACAAAAATGGCTTCAGTTCTTCAGCGCTTTCTGTATCCAACGCCCCTTGCAATGTAACTTGGTAATTTCTTTCATCAAGAGGGAGAGTCTATTCCCAACTCCTGAAATCTGGGCTGGTGTCTGGGAATTGTGATTTGCTTTGGCTGCTGGAATATGATAGAGGTTATGATGTGCCAGTTCTGAGTATAGGGCTCAAGAGAATTCACATTTATGTTCCCTCTCTCTCTCCAGTTTCTTTACTATTACCATAAAAATGTGCCTCACTAGCATGAAAGAAAACCTAGGCTGGCCTGCAGGAGGATGGGATTCCATGAGGAGCAGGAGAGTCATGTCATCAGAGGTGCGAGAAATCTAGGAGTCCAAACAAGATAAGCAAAATTGCTTGGCTAAGCCTTAGTTGAGTAAGGCATGAAGAGGTCATGTATGCCCAGCCAAGACCGGAAGCCCAGATGACCCAAACATTTGTGGGAGGACAAAGCTTTTTTGTTTTATGTCTCTGAGGTTGTATAGTATGCTGCAGAACAGAAATGGGCAACAGCCTGTGCATGTTTCGTTTTAGGAGAGTCTGTCGATGTTGCAGAATGGTTTTGCCGTTTCACACTCCCACTGTTAGTACAAACAGTTGCTCTGCATCATCCATCTGTATTATTGTTTGTCATTTGCATTTTAATTATTGTGGTGCGTGTGTTTGGACCATCATATTGTGGCTTTAATTTGCATCTTCTCAATGCAAGGAAATTAAGGTTGAGCACCTTTTCGTGTTTGTTGGCCATTTGAACATTATTTGAAGTTCCCTTTTCAAGACCTTTGCTTTGTTTTCTGTTGAGTGGTTTGTCTTTGTTTATTGATTTGAAAAAGTTGTGTATTCTAAGTACAGGTTCTTTGTGTGTATCATAAGTATCCTCTCCCACTGTGTGACTCTCCTTTGCCTTTTATGTTTGTGTGTGCATGGGTCTGATTTTTTATTTGAAATTTTTACTGAGATGATTGTAGATTTACATGCAATTGTAAGAAAAGGGCTGGGGATGTAGCTCAGTGGAAGAGCACCCCTGGGTTAAATCCCTAGGACCAGGAAAAAAAAATGTTAATACTATATCAATATTGATTCAAAGGGATCATTAATATAGTACTACATTGCTGTAAAATACAATGTTGTTCTGATTTCCCTATTTAATTTTGTTCATTTCTGTGATAAATTATATACAATGTTATCACCTGTGTGGGTTCATGTATTTATAGCTAATGTCAAGAGCTTAACAATTTCAACAACAAAAGATTCCTTCATGTTGCCCCTTTGTAACTATAACTGCTTCCTTCCCACCTTCCAAGGCATCCCTAACCTCTGGAAACCACTAATTTATCCTGTTCCTAAAATTTTATCACTTGAAAGTATCACATACATAGAAATATACAGAATGTAGCATCTTGAGCCTGGCTTTTTCTACTTGGCTCAGTTATGTGGAGATGCATTCAATCAATGTCAACACTGATAGTTGCTCCTTTTAATTGCTGAGTAGTACTTTGAGGTACCTATGCACTGTATACGCATGCACTATAGTTTGCATAACTCTTCATCTGGTGAAGGACATCTGGGATTATTCCAGTTTTTGTATATCACAAAGCTGCTGCAAACATTCTCCTATAGCTTTTTGTGTGAATATGTTTCATTTCTCTGAGATTAATGACCAAGACTGCAATTGATGGGCCACATGGTTGTTGCATATTTAGTTTTATAAGAAACTGTGAAACTGTTTTCTGGAATGGCTGTACCGTTTTACCTTCCCACCAGCAATGCAATAGCAATCTATCTCTGTATTGTCCTATTTTTAATTTTAGTCGTTTTGACAGGTATAGCAATATGTCATTGTGGTTTTAATTAGTATTGCCCTAGTGGCCAATAAAGTTAAATATCTTTCATGTGCATTTTGTCTTCTGTGTATCCTCTTCAGTGAAATACTCTTCATGTCTTTTGTCCATTTGCTTGCTTTCTTTCTTTCTTTTAAAGAGGGGGGGACAGAGAGAGAGAGAGAGAGGGAGAGAGAGAATCAATTTTATTTAGCTTCTCATGTGGCTTTGTTGCTCCAACACTTCACTGTGTATGTGCTGCTGGGGTTGGAACCCATGTCCTCTTGCATGCTAGGCAAGCGCTGAAACCACCAAGCGGCCACTCAGTCCTCTTTTGTCCATTTTCTAACCAGATTGTTTTTTATTGTTGAGTTTTGAGGGCTCTTTGCATATTCAAAATTCCCACTTTGGGGGAGTCAGATTTGTGGTTCACAAATATTCTTTGAGTACGCAACTTGTCCTTTCATCTCATTCAAGAGGATAAAGTATGATTTATTAAAATTTATTTTGACTTATTTTATCAATTGATTTGTCTTTTGATAAATAGAACTTGAATTGTAGAGGGTGTGAGCTGACGATTACTAGCAGTTTTCTTTCCTGGGAGATTTTACTGATTTTTGAACTCAGACTAAACTTTGAATCTAACATATGCAGAGGGACTGTACTAGGTAATAAAAACCCAGAAAGACTTTTGGTGGATGCACAGGTCTCAGAAGAGATTGGAGACTTCCATGTCTGGATTTCCCATAAGATGCTTGCTTAGTTTTGAGGCTGTGTTAGGCAAAATGTTTCTTTAAAAAAAATTGTTACTTAGGACTGTTAAAGGAGATTTGTTTCAAAAAGAAAGAACCACCCAGTCTCAAAAAGCTTTAAGATGTTTGCCAGATTTTGCAGCTGAATGAAATGGGAAATAACGCGCTCAATATCCTCAAAGAGCTGGAGTGAATCTTCCGTGGTCTTTCAAGGTCAAGAGGACAGAGAGTCTCTAAATCGCAATGAAAAAAGCAGGCAAAATTTACCTGGTTCAACAGTCAGAACATTGGCTACTTTGGGGTAACTTGAAAGGACTACAAAGGACCCTGCTGGCTTTGTGTAAAATGCTATTAATCTTCTAAGATTTGTGTAAATGGATGGCTATGGAAGAGATCATGATGAGTAAAATCAGCTTAACCCAGAAATCTAAGGGTTGATTGTCTCCACTCATCTGTGGAGGTGGGGACTAGACCCTACACAATGAGAAAGTTGATCTAGTAGCATGAGTTAAATCCAGATAAGATGTAATGCTTTACAATCTAATACTTTTTTTAGAGTTATAGTGGGAAGGGGAAGGGAGGGATAAAGGAGGGTAATGTGGGGGCACTCCTGGGGATAAATGCAATATCCAGAATATATACACATTTTATATTATTTTGTTAAAATCTTGTAAAGTTGCTCAAAAATAAAATAAAATAAAATAAATGAAAAAAAAAGATTTGTGTAAGTTATAGCTCAATAAAAAACAAATAGAAGCAATTTATTTCCCACATCTAAATTTGTAAAACATCTGAAATACAAAACTATGACACAACAAAAGATCAAGAAATAATTATTCCTAATTTTTCCAGCACCAAGTAATGAAAATGTTTTTTTGCCCACTGTTCTGTTGTGTCCCCTTGGCCTCCAATCAAGTGCCTGCATTTCTGTGGGTTTGTTTCTAAACTCTTACTTGCCTTGGTTTGTTTGGACTATCGTAACAAAATATCATAGACAGGGTGGCTGAGACACTTCTGGACCCTCAAAAGCCCAAGGTCAAGGTATCAGCCAATTAGATCTCTGGGAGGGACTCTATGTGGCTTGTAGACAGCCACCTTCCCACTGTAGCCTCACATGGGGAGAGAGAGAGAAAGAGAGCGAGCGAGTGCATGAGCTCTCTTGCCATCTCTTCTTATAAGGACACTAATCCTATCATGAGGACCACATCACCATGAACTCATATAAACCTAATCACCCCACAAAGTCTCCATCTCCAGTAGTACTACCACACTGCCGTTTAGAGTTTCAACATATGAAATTTGGAGGAACACATTTGTCTCCATAGAACCACCATATTCCATAGTTTTATTTTTTTTGCCAATTATACATGTTATTAAATTAATAGTTTTATAAAAGATCTGTTTTTTTGTTGTTTTCTAAAGAGAGAGATCGACAGTGAGAGACACACACAGAGAGAGAGAGAGAGAGAGAGAGAGAGAGAAAATCAATTCTATTTAGTTTTTCATGTGGCTTTGGTTGCTTGACACTTCATTGTGTACATGGTGCTGGGGTTTGAACCTGCATCCTTTTGCATGTGAGGCAAGCACTGCAACTGCTGAGCCACTGCTCCAGCTCCTTGTCATAGTTCTTGATATTTGGTAGTGTAAGTTTTTTCATTTTAATTTTCTTCTTCAAATTTGCCTTGACTATTCTTGGCTAGTATTAGATCTAGTCATCTTCCAAATAGATGGACATCTTTATGAGACTGAGTTTTCTGGTCTGTGAAATTGCTATAGCTCTCCCTACCCCCATTCTTTAAGTGCATTATAATTTTGCTTAGAAATATTTGATGTTAATTGACTTAATTCCTCTGGCAAAAATCTTCTGTTCAGTGTTAAATTGAAGTGATGATAATGGATATCTTTATCTTGCCCTTAATCTCATCAAGAAAACTTTCAATATTTCACTATTAACTATGATGTTCTCTGTAAGTGATTAGAAAATACTCTTTATTAAAGAAGGTCTCTTCTGGGCTTGATGGCTCAACACTTTCCTAGCATGTTCGAGGACCTGGGTTCAAACCCCAGCACCACATACACAACTAAATATCAGAGAGACTAAGGCCAGATGAAAAATAAAGTTGATTCTCTTTCTCTCCCCCCGCCCACCTCTTTCTCTGTTTCTTAAAAGAAAAAAAAAAAGGTCTCACACTTTTAATGTGCATTTTTTTCTTTTAATCAAGAATAGCTGGGCTGGAGCTGTGGCTGAGAGTTTCGTTGCCTGCTTGGCAAGCGCGAGGACCTGGATTCAAACCCCAGCACCACGTACACAACTAAGTGTTGGAGCAATGAAGGCCATATGAAAAACTAAATAAAGTTGTTTCTCTCTTTCTCTGTCTCTCTCACTGTCCCTCTCTCTTTAAAAAATAAAGAAAGAGCTCCTTAAAAAAAAAATTGCTATCGTGGCCTGGGGGTGTATGGCTCAATGGCAGAGCACTTGCCTAGCACGCGTAAGCCCTTGTGTTTGATATTCAGCACCACAAAAAATGAATAAATAAATAACATAAATAAATAAAATAAAATAAGACTACCAGTTGACATTTATTTGTTTTTTGGCATATATTGAGATGGTCACATATTTTTATCCTTATTCTTTAATGTAGCAAATTTCATTGATTAATTTCTTACTATTAAACCACTATTGTAGAGCCAGGTGTGGCGATTGTAATCCCACTGGCTTTGGGAGGCTGAGGCAGGAGGATCACAACTTCAGAGCTAGTATCAGAAGCTATAAGAAATCCTAAGTAACTTAGCAAGACTCTCTCTCAAAATAAAAAATAAAAAGAGCTGGAGATGTAGTTCAGCGGTAAAGCACCTCTGAGTTCAATCCCTGGTACCATAAACAAGTAGACAGAAAAACCACTATTGTAATCTAGGAATAAACAACTTGGTCATGATGCATTATCTTATTGTGATTTGGTAGATTTGATTTGTTGTATTTTGCTTGCATATTATGAAAAAAACTGGTCTGTGTTCTTGTAATAACTATGTTATTTTGTGTCAAGATGATGTTGGCTGGGGCTGGAGCAGTGGCTCGGTGGTTGGGTGCTTGCCTGCCATGAATAAATACGTGGGTTCAAACCCCAGCACCATGTACACAACGAAGTCTTGGAGCAATGAAAGCCACATGAAAAACTAAATAAAAAATTGTTTCTCTCTCTCTCTCTCACTGTCCCTCTCTCTTTAAAAAGAAATGATGTTGGCCTCATAAGAGTTTGAAAGTGTTCCCTCTGTACCTGTGCTCTGTCAGAGAATAAGTGAATAAGTGGCTATTTTTTCCCGTGAGTGTTTTAAAAATGCATTTCTTCTGATGACAGTTGGTCTTACATTTTCACCGTGGGAAGATTCTTAGTAACAGAGTAAATTCTTTGACAGACTGGATTGTCTCTGGTCTTCTGTCAGTGTTTGGTAAATCATATGTTTTTCAATAAGTTTATTCAAATTGTTACATTTGTCAATGCAAAGTTGCTCAAAATATTCACATGCTGTCCTTTAATACAGTATCCATAGTGATAGGACCTTTTTCATTCTCAATATTGGTATTTTGGGATTTGTCTCTGTTGTCTCAATTGGTGTTTCTAGGGTTTATCAATTTTTTGTGGATCCTATTTTTTATTTTTTTTAATTTTTCCCTATTTTACTTTGTTTTTTTATCAATGCTTTTTTATTATAATTAAGGAGTTGAATTGTTGTACAATCATAAATGCACATAAAATAATAATATGATATGCATTTGATCCTAAAACATAGTTAGCCCCACATTGCCCACACCCCAGTCTCTTGATTCTTCTATATTTTGCCCCTACAACCAATATAAATGTTTAGATTGTGAATTTTCCAAAATTAAATGATTGCATAAGGACCATTTGGATTCTTGGGGTGGGGGGAATGCTACATTGTTGATTGCCTTCCTAGACCCCTCCCTATCCTCCCTCTCTCTCCCCTTCCCCTGCCTCTTCCCTCGGTGCTTACCTCCTTTATATATCTGTAGTTCCCCTAGATTATGCGTTCCTACACCTTTGCTGGGTCTAATATGTGATTTTGACAACTTTTCACCCAAGCCAGGGTTTTGCTCTAGCCTCCACTAACGAGTGAAAACATTCGACCCTTGACTCTCTGGGTTTGACTAACTTTGCTCAGCATTATTTCTTCCATAGCCACCCATTTACCTTCAAAGACTGCAATATCATTGTTTCTAATTGCCAAGTAGAATTCCATTGTATATGTGTATGCTTTCGGATGCATTCATCCAGTGAGGAGCATCTGGGTTGGTTCCATAATTTAGCTATTGTAAATTGAGCTGCTATGAACATAGATTTTGCTGTGTTGCTATAATATGCTGATTCTAACTCCTTTGGGAAAATACCCAGGAGAGGGATAGCTGGATCATATGGTGGATACATCCCTAATTTTTTGAGGATTCTCCACACTGCTTCTGGAGCAGTTGTACCAGCATCTGTTACTGTTTATGTTCTTCATCTTTGCCAATCTGAATGGAGTGAAGTGAAATCTTACTAATGTAGTTTTGATTTGCATTTCTGTGATTGCTAGTGTTTTAGAGCACTTTCTTATGTACTCATTGGCTTGCTCAATTTTCTCTGTTGAGAAGTTTCTGTTCATCCCATTTATTGATTGGATTCTTTGTGTTTGGGTATTAAGTTTTTTGAATTTTTGTAAATTTTGGATATTAGTCACCTGTTTGAGGAATCACAAGCCATTATTATCTCCCATTCTGTAGGTTTCTCTTGACAATTTTGACCAATTCCTTGGCTGTGTAGAAACTTTTTAGCTTAATGGCATCCCATTCACTGATTTTTTACTTTAATTCTTTCACTTTAGGGGTCTTGTTGAGAAAGTCTTTGTCTACTCCCAAATGCTGGAGTGCAGGTCCTAGTTTTAGTTTTTCTTCCAGCAGTTGTATGGTATCTGGTTTAATTTCTAGTTCCTTGATCCATTTTGATTTGATTTTTGTGAAAGGTGAGAAAGAAGGATCTATTTTCAACTTCCTGCAAATGCCTGTCCAATTTGTCCTGCACAATTTGTTGAATAGGCTATTATTCCTTCATATTATATTTTGACCCCTTTAGTCAAAGATCAGATGTTTAAAGATTTGTGGATTTGTGTTAAGAGTCTTCTATTCTATTCCATTGGTCTTCATTCCTATTTTGATACCAGTACCTTGCTGTTTTTGTTACTACAGCTCTATAGTATAGTTTTAGAGCTGGTACTGTGAAACCACCTGTTTCATCTTTCTTCTTAGCAATGTTTTGGCTATTCTGGGTTTCTTGTTGTTCCAAATGGATTTGGGAATTGTTTTTTCTATATCTGTAAAGAATGACATTGGTATCTTGATGAGGATTGCATTGAATCTGTATAGTGCTTTTGGCAGAATGGCCATTTTAGTTACATAAATTCTGCCTAACGAAGAGCATGGATCACCTTTCCATCTTCTCAGGTCTTCTTCAGTTTCTTTCTTCAATGGTTGATAATTTTTGTTGTAGAGGTCTCTTACTTCCCTTGTTAGATTAATTCCCAAGTGTTTTATTCTTTTTGAGGATATTGTGAATGGGATCAATTTCCTGACTTCTTCTTCTGCCCTATTATTGTTAGTGTATAGGAAAGCTATTGATTTATGGCTGTTGATCTTGTAGCCTGCTACTTTACTAAATCTACTACTTCGCTCAAGCAAATTTCTGGTAGAGTTTTTGTTGTTGTTGTTGTTGTTTGTTTGTTTTTGTTTTTTAATCTTCCAGATATAGTATCATGTCATCAGAAAAAGGAATAGATAGCTTGACTTTCTCTCTTCCTATTCGTATCCCTTTGATTTCCTTCGCTTGAATGATTGCTTCAGCTAGGATCTCAAGAACTATATTGAATAAAAGTGGTGAGAATGGGCAACCTTGTTTCTGAGTTTAGTGGAAATGCTTTCAGCTTTTCTCCGTTTAGTATTATACTAGCTGAGGGTTTGTCGTATATGGCCTTAACAAAGTTAAGATAAGATCCTTTGATCCCTATTTTCTCTAGAGTTTTGAGAGTAAATGGGTGCTGGATTTTACTGAAGGCCTTTTCTGCATCAATTCAGATGATCATATGGTTTTTATCCTTAATTCTGTTTAAATGATGAATCACATTTATTGATTTGTGTATATTGAACCAGCCTTGCATCCCTAGAATGAAGCCCACTTGATTGTGATGAATTATCTCCTTGATGTGTTTTTGAATGCAGTTGATGTTCGTCAGGGATATTGATATGCAATTTTCTTTCTTTCTTTTTTTCTTTGATGTGTGTTTGTCAGAATTTGGTATCAGAGTGGGAGAGTTCCCTCCTCTTCAATTTCTTCAAACAGCTTAATAAGGAGAAGTGTTAGCTCCTGTAGTAGGTGTGATAAAAACTCAGCAGGGAATCTATTAGGTCCTGGGCTGTACTTCTTTGGAAGGCTTTTAATTGCAATGTGTATTTTGGTGACTGTATTGGGCTGTTTAGGATTTCAATATAGTCCTGTGTCAAATTGGGGATGTTGTATGTATCTAGAAATTTGTCCATGTCTTCCAGATTATCTAATTTAGAGGAGTATAGTTTTTCAAAATATGTTCTGATAATCTGTTTGATTTCCGTGGGATCAGTGTTGATCTCTCCCTTTTTGTTGGTGATTTTGTTGATTTGCTTCAATTCTCTCCCTCTTTTAGCAAGATTGGCTGGGAGTCTGTCAATTTTATTTATTTTTTCAAAGAAACAGCTCTTTGTTTTTCAATTCTTTTTATTGTTTTTATTTTGTTTTCTATTTTATTCTCTGATGTTGATTATTTCCTATCTTCTGATGGCTTTGGGCTTAAAGTTTTGTAGGGATTTGAGGTGGAGCATAAGCTTATTTATCAAGATCTCTCCTGATTTTTAATGTAGGCACTCAGTGCTATAAATTTGGCACTTAGGAATGCTTTCACGCTGTCCCAGAGGTTTCAATATGTTGTATTTTCATTCTCATTTGCTTCCATGCATTTCTTGATTTCTTTTGGTTAGTTTTATTAAGGATTTGTCTATTTTATGTATCTTTACAAAGAACCAAGTCTTTATTTTGTTGATTCTTTTTATTTTTTTTATTCTCAGTTTCACTGATTTTTGGCTCTGATGTTGATTTTTTCCTTTCTTTTACTGGTTTAGAGGTTAGTTTGTTCTTCTTTTTCTAAGGACTTGAGATAGAGCACAAGATCATTTATATATGGTTTCTGTAATTTTTTAATGTAGATAGGCAGTGCTATAAATTTCCTTTTTAGAAATACTTTTACAATGACCTTGAGATTTTGATATATTGTGTCTTTGTTGTCATTGGTTTCTAAGATCTTTTTATTTCTGTTTTTATTTCTTGTTTGATATTTATTTAGGAGAGTATTATCCAATCTCCATGTGTTTATGTGATTTCTGTCATTTTTTTCTGTTAATTACTAGTTTCATTACATTATGATCTGATAGGACACATGGGATTATATCAATCTTTTTTTTGTATTTGATAAGATTTCCTTTATGGCCTTAGAATATGATCTATTTTGGAAAAATTTCCGTGTGCAGCTAAGAACAAGATAAATTCAGCTGTTTGGGGGTGGAATATTCTGTAGATGGTGTTAGGTCCATTTGATTTACAGTGTTGCTTAGTTTGGATATATCTTTACTGATTATTTTTTATGATCTGTCTACTGATGATAAGCATGCATTGAAATCCCCAGTATTATTGTGTTGGGTCTTTGTGAAGTTTAATGTCATGGAGTAGTTTTTCCTTGTAATTTGGGTGTGTTGACATTTGGGTCATAAATATTTTTATATAGTTATATTTTCTTTTTAGACTGTTCCCTTTCCTAGGACGTAATGGCCTTCTTTGTTTCATCTGACTAATTTTTGTTTGAAATCTACTTTGTCAGATATGAGAATAGCCATTCCTGCTTGTTTTCTTGGACCATATATCTGGAATATTTTTTCCTTTAACCTTCAGCTTGTGTGTTTTTGCCTAGAAGATGAGTTTCTTGTAAGCAGCATATAGTTTGAGTTTGTTTTTTGATCCATTCTGCTCATCTATGTCTTCACTGGGGACTTGAGACAATTAACATTCAGTGTTAATATGGATATGTATTTGTGGTTTCCTCCCATTTTGGTAGTTTGCTATATTTTATTTTGTCTTGATTCTCCTTTAATGGATTATTCTTTTATTGAACTCCTCTGTGAGCTTTGGGAATTGTTTCTTCATAGCTCTGTGTGAAGTTTGTCTTTGAGTATTCTTTGGAGTGCTGGTTGGGTGCTCATGAATGCTTTTAGTTCATTCTTGTTGTGACGTGTTTTTATTTCCCCCTTGTATTTGAAACTGAGGTCTACTGTGTATAGTAATCTTGACTGACAGTTCTTTTAGGACTTGGAATATTTCATTCCAAGCCCTCTTTACTTGTAGGATCTGAGCTGAGAAATCAGAAGTGAGCTTTCTTAGTTTGCCTCTAAATGTGACCTGAAGTTTCTTTTTTGCAGCTCTTAACATTTTTTCCTTGTTTTCTACGTTATGCAGCTTGATTGTGATATATCTTGGTCAACTTCTCATTTGACTGGGTCTATTTGCAGTCCTGTGGATGTCTATCTCATTTCTGATATGGAAGAAGTTTTCTGTAACTGTCTCTTTGAAAATATTCTTTATGCCTTTGGTTTATGTCTCCATGTTCTCTTCTAATCAAATGATTCTCAGGTTTGGTCTTTTGATGTTGTCCCAGAGCTCTCGTATATTCTGGTCATGTTCTATAATTCTTTCCCTTTACTGCCTTCTGTGTACTCAAGATCATATACCCTGTCTTCAATGCCTGAAGTTCTCTCTTCAAGGGCTGAGGTTCTATTTTCTACACCATCTGATCTGTTAGTGATGCCTTTAAATGATTTTGTAATTTGATTTGTCCTTTCATTTCTAGGGGTTCTACTTGGTTTCTTTTAACATTTCTAATTCTTTATTAAAGTTGTATTTCATCTCCTGTATTTGCTTTCTTAATTCCTTCCTTAAATCTTCTTTTATTTCATTGAACATTTTGGGAATCAAATTTTTATAATCTTTCTCTAGATTTTTTTCTACCTCAATATCAGTGGGATCATTTGTTGAGGGTTTGTGATTTTTAGGGGGAGATTTGTTTGCCTGTTTTCTTGTATTTTTGAGGGTGTTGTTATGTATTCATTGAAATGGATTCCTCTTCCTCTTATTTTGTGTGTGTCCTTTTGTGTATACTTACCTTATTTGTTGCGACGCTTCTCTTTGCATTTGATGTTTGGGATGTGACCAAGATATGTGACCTGAGTTTCCTCTCTGGTTGTTCCTCCTTGGGTCCTTGTTAAAGGCTTGGGATTTTTGTCTTCCTTCCTTTGAGTTGGAGTACTGTCAGGGAAAGTTAATTCAGTAGCAGAATCTCTAATCTGTCAACTTTTGGTGTACAGGTCGATTCCCTGCACCTCAAAGAACAGGGAGGAACAAATAATAGCAACAACCAATGCAAACAATATACAGAATTAAACTGAATACTTGGTTCCTACTATGACATCTGCATTGTTAATTGACACACAAAGAAGCCCAGAAATGGTAAGGTCAGCAATTGCCATCAGTGAAAATGATAAGTAACCATGAACTAACTATATCTGACATTAAATCAAACAACAGGTGTTAACTGTGGCATCCACAGCAGTAATGATTGCAACAGCATTTACGGTGGGGCACCAGTTTTATAAACCAATTAGTTCTAAAAGAACACAGTTAATTAAGAGAAAATAAAATGTGATAGGAAGGTAGAAAACAGTTTACAATTTCAAAAAGTGAACAGAGAGAATACAGAAGAAATGTAAGATATGATGGTTTTAAGGAAGGAGAAAAAAATAGAAGTAACAATGTAAAGGAAAAGTGAAAGAAAAAGAAATAGAATTTGGCTGTACCAGTAGGAATAAAGGAGAAACAAGATAAATAGACAAATGAAAAATAATACAAAACCAAACCAAAATATACTAATCAAAAACCAAACTGTCAAAAGACAAGGCAAGGGAAAATAAGTGCATTTTAAATGCAAAAATGTAGAAAGAAACAAATGTATATGTGTCCATGTGTCCATGAACCAATCAGCACAGCAAAAACACACCTGAAAACAAAAAGAAAAGGAAAAAAAAGATTCTTTATGAAAAATTAAGAATTGTTTCCATTGAGGTGGTCAAAGTTGTTATTGAGAGTAGAGAGTCACTGTCTAGCCTGACTGTCTTTCCATTCCATCTGGAGTTAAATACTGAGCATGAGAACAAGGGCTGAGGGTTGTTAAACCCTTCCTCTTTTTTGTTGCTTACCAAGCTTCCAGTTTAGTTTAAAAAAAATTATCTTTCCTTCTCACCAGTATGAGATAGGATGCAATGAGAAGTACTATCAGCTGGAGTTTTGTCTGCACAGACCAGACAGATGCACTCCCAGGATGGAGGACTGGAGTTGTGGTGGGTGGGGTTTGGGCCTCTTCAGGCCTCAGGGGCTTTACCGAGTGGTGACCATTCTGGAGAGAATAGATCATAACACCCCAAGGGTCTGGCCATTGTCAAACTCTGCTGGAAGTCTGGGTCCCAGGAGTCTCTCCAGGACTCCACAAGGAATGCAGCCTTCTGCTAGCCTGCCATCTTTAATCACCATTCCTATTTATTTTTGAAGAATATTTTCAAGCAGTACAGTATCCTTGGTTGGCAATTATTTTCTTTTAGCACATAAAAGATGTAATTCCATTGTTTTTTATTTCTGTTAGTCATTCCTCTCCATCTCACTGATGGAAGGTAATGTATCTCTTTTTTTTTTTTACATTTACTTTGATGATTTCTCCTTGTCTTGTTTTTTCAATGGTTTTCATGATAACATGCCTAGATGTGGGTTTTGTTGTTGTTGTTTTTGTTGTTGTCATTTTGTATTTATCTTGCTTGTGTTTACTAAGTTTCTTGAGTCTGTGTTTTGATGCATTTCACAATGCTTAATTCTTAGTCATTGTTTCTTTCAAAAATTTTCTCCATTCTTTACATATGCATCAGCCTTTTAAAAAAAAGAAAGAGGGATAGTGGGAGAGAGAGAGAGAAAGACAGAATCAATTTTATTTAGTTTTTCATGTGGCTTTTGTTGCTCATACACTTCCTTGTGTATGTGGTGCTGGGGTTTGAACCCATGTACTCACGTGTGCCAGGCAAGTGCCATAACCACTGAGCCACCGCTCCAGCCCCTGCATTAGCCTTTTTGATTGTAGTTTTCTGTGTTCTTATATTTGATCCTTATTGTCCCACCTCTAGCATTCTTTTTCTATCTGTGATTGGGCTTGGATATTTTCTATTAATCTGTCTTCCAGTTTACTGATCCTATCTTCTGCTTTCTTACTTAGAGTCCCTTCATAAGTGAACACCGAAATAGGATTTGAGAGCATTTCATTTATTTAAAATGTGATCTCAGAAGACATCGATGATGGAGTAGGGAAGTGAGACAGAGAAGCAAAGACAGTCAATAAAGGGTACATTGTCAAGCAAGTTACCACTGTCGGTGATCAGTCTGGGAACCAGTATAAAATATATGCAAAGAGTTGGCTGATCTGAGAATAATGCTGAGGCATTTATTCACTTTTTCCCAGGAGACATTAATTCTCTGCCCCTTCTGGCCTATTGTGTACATGGGCAGGGTAAACTCCAGGATCCTGAAAAAGCCATCAAACTGTTGAAGTCAGGTCACTGTGCACCACCATGATGTAGCCCAGAGGAGTGTGATCAGGGCACTGACAGAATTTGCTACAGTCCACCCCTTGTGCCACTCAGTTTTCTTACAGCACACATTAAATTCAATGTACTTTACCTCTGGTTTGTCCCTGCTTCTAGGGTGGTACCCTTTAGAATTTTCAGTTAAGATGTTGGTATGTCTGGTTTTTTTTTCCTTCTCAGCATCCAGTGACTATGAGAACTTTTCACTCTGCTTTTGAGAGGTGTTTTGCTTAATTTTTTAGCCTCTTACCCTGTGTACTTTCACTTTTGCAATAGTTCTGAAGGGGAGAACAAAGATGTATTTGAGGTTCTCCAAATGCCAGTAGGCTGGTTTCTCAGTCCCGTAGCCGCAGCCTTCTGCCAGGGCCAAGTCTGGATTCCTGGCCTCTAGGGATGTGCGGATTGGGGCATTCCCAGGAAAGGGGGTGGGAGATGGTCAGTGTCATTTCCTATCATTCCTTGGGGCTTTTAAGTTTCAACTCCTCGTCTCTTACTTCCCAAGCAGCTTTCTGTCTGCTAACATGTTGAGACTATAGAAAGACCTGCTCACTGTTTCCAAGGGTTTGGACTCAGTATTTAGCTTGCTGACTTCCTGAAGTTTGGGAGTTCATCTAAGGTCTTAGGAAGGAAACTGTCCATGTGCTTAAGGCCCGTCAAGTCTCCAATTGTGTCACTCCAGTCCCATATAATTTGCTAAAGGTCCACAGGGTTCTCTGCTCCTGGAAGCCCCCTCTGCAAGGACCTAGTCCAGACTCTCAAACCATGGCCTATGCCCAGGATCTACACAAATCCTGAGAGTGGATGCAGATGTTCAGAGTGGTCCTGAAAGGTTGTCCCCTCAGTGGAATTATACTTCCTTTAGCTTCTGATGCCTTGTGGTTCTCTGATGCTTTTGAACAGAAGCTTTTTTTAAGTTGTCTGATGTTTCTGGGTTATTTTAGTCAGAGCATTGCTTAGCCACAAACTTTGTCTTCTATGTGATAGTGGAACTCTTTGAGTTGAATTTGATGCTATAATTCTACCTTGTAAGCTCTTTCCTTTCCCCACTCCAGGGCATCCGTTTCCCTCCAGTCCAGGTTTATAGCATCCCATAGATTTTAGTATATTTTTAAAAATTATTATTCAGTTAGCTTTTCCTTTCTGTTATGATTTCTTCTTTGATCCATGATTTAATTAAAAGTAATTTACTTTATTTACAAACATTTGAGAACTTCTAATAATTTTATTGTTTTGAATTTCTAGCTTAATCCCACTGTGGGTTAAGAATATTTTCCATATGATTCCAATTTGAAATTTGTTGAAATTTCCTTTATCACTCAACATATGTTCAATTTTGGCAAATGTTCGTGTACACTTAAAAAGAATGTGTACCCATTTGTAACTTTTGGAAGGTGGAATTCTATGTATGTTAATCAGATCAACTTTTTATCAGATTGTTTAAATCCTTTAAATCCTTACTGATATTTTTTATCTGTTTGTTGTTTTAGTTACCGAGGAAAAGGGTTTCAGAACATCCCATCATAGTTGTGGACTTTTCTCTTTCCTTTTTAGTTCTGTCAAATTTGTTTTTTTTTTATTTTTTTAAAAATTTTCATTAAGAAGTTGAGTTATTGTACAATCATAAATACATATAAAGTAACAATTTGATATGCATTTGTTCTTTTTTTAAAAAAGAGAGGAACAGTGAGAGAGAGAGAGAGAGAATCAACTTTTATTTAGCTTTTCATGGAAGTTTCATTGCTCTAACACTCTGTTGTGTACATTGTGCTGGGGTTTGAACTTCTGTCCTCATGCATGCCAGGCAAGCACTGCAATTGCTGAGCCACCTCTCCAGTCCCTGCATTTGTTCTTAAACCAACATTACCCCTACATTACCCACACTCTAATCTTTTGATTCTGCTATTTCACCCCTACATGTGATATAAATGCTTAGATTATGAATTTTCCAGAATTAAACAATTGCATAAAGTATTATTTGGATTCTCAGGGTCAAATGTGTTTTTTATGTTCAGAGCTGCTGTTATAAAGTGCACACAAATTTGGAATTTTTATGTATTGGGGTAGTTTGATCCTTTTAACATGTATCATCAGTCTTTAGTAATCCTTTGTTTTGAAATCCTCTTAGATACACCAGCTTTGTTCTGGTTAGTGTTTGAATTGACCCATCCCATTATTTTTTATGGATCTTTATAATTAAAGAATGTATTTAAGGCTGCATTGATTTGTTGCTATTTATTTATTTATTGCTATTTATTGCTAAATCTGGTCTAACTTAGATGTTAAATCTGCTCATTTATTATCCATTTATTTATTTTGTGGTGCTGGGGATTAAATCCAGGGGAAAGGCCACTGAGCTATACCCCCAGTTCATTTCTGTTGGTGATGAACCTGAAGATTACAATATACATTCCTGATTTATTAAAATTTAATATAATTGAACATTTTTATAATTTCCCAAATAATGTAAAGATTTTTAAATATCCTAATTTCTTTATCCCCTCTTTTAGTGCCATTTTTCTTTTATATTTTAATTATATGTAATACAGCATAAATAAATGTTTATATTTATTATTTATATATTTATTTAATTGTAAATAATATCAACTACATTCTTTTTTTTTTTTTAAAGAGAGAGGGACAGAAAGAGAGACAGAGAAAGAGAGAAACAACTTTGTTTAGTTTTTCACATGGCCTTCATTGCTCCAACACTCAGTTGTGTACGTGGTGCTGGGGTTTGAACCCAGGTCCTCGTGCTTGCCAGGCAAGCGCCGAAACCGCTGAGCCACCGCTCCAGCCCCAATCTTTTTTTTTTTCTTTCTTTTTTTTTTTTTTAAAGAGGACAGTGAAAGCGAAGGAGAGAGACAGAGAGAATCAATTTTTATTGAGTTTTTCACATGGTTTTCGTTGCTCTGACACTTAGTTGTGTACGTGGGTGCTGGAGTTTGAACCCATGTACTTGCCGTAACCACTGAGCCACCGCTCCAGCCCCTATCAAATACATTCTTACGAGAAGACACTATTATGTTTTCAATGGTGAAAATTCATTTGAATTGGCTACTTCTTTACAGTTTTTAAAATGAAAAATTTATTTTACTATACTTTTGCATTTACAGTGAAGCTACAGAAATAATTCAGAGAGTTTTGCATACCTTGTACCCAGTTTCCCCACTATTAGCAATTCAAATTATTGTGTTTTTTTGTAACAAGTGAGGAACCAACACTTGATACATAATTCAGGCTCATCTTATATTTTGCCTGCCCCAGCCCTAGAATCAGCCATTTCTTAAGGACCCTTGATTTCTTTTAGTAGAAACCATGATCTTGGCACTGCGTGTCCTCTTTGCTACTGGACCATCATTGCTTGTGGGCCTTCTTAATAGAACTAGAAAATATGTATCTAATAACCCATATACACAGTCCTGTAACTATTTCTGTATCTCATCTATGTCTAGAGTAAGCAAATCATGAGCTTATACTAATGTCTTAACACTGATCTAAAAATGTATGGTTCAGTCCAGCCCCCCATCGTTGCTTAACTCTCGCTCCAACAGTGAGATACCTGACACCCATCATCTCTCACTCATTCTATAGTTACTTGTTCAGTCCCATCACCCACATGCAACACCAGCAGATTGTTAACCCATTCCTCTGTGAGGAACAACAAGTACTGTGTCTCTGAATAGTCTTAAAGTTTCCAATCAGAATACCAATTTCTCAAAATTTTGATATTCCTCTCATGGATATTTTTTACTCATTTGAATTTTTTTAAATACTGCACTTTTATATCATTTATCTTGATTACTGTTGTTTCTTTTGGTGCTCCTTTCGAATTTGTGCCTAGAAGAAGTCCCTCACCAGGTTTGACCTTAGTCTTTGCCCTTCCAGAAGCGGCTCCCCATAATCCAATCAGGCTGAAATGATTCAATATTGGAAGTTAGCCCTTGCTAGAGCTGATCTGTTTCTGACCCACCTGTTGTATGAGAGATCTCTTGTGTTCTTTCTCTGATCCTGTCTTTAGGGTTATTGGTCCCTGTTCAGCCATGGCCAACACAAGTGTTATTAATCCTGCACAAGGCATTCAACTCAGCGACACAGCATTATTCTGACACAGAAGTGTCTCTGGTTCCTCCTGCAACTTCTATGCTCAGGTGACATAAAGGGTGAAGGATATGTCTGCCTTGGGGCTACCAGAGATATTTGGGGACAATCTGGACATATAGGAGCTAACTCTATGGAATGAACTTATACCACAGGGATCAAGAGAAAGAACCAAGAGATGGGAAGCCGTGGCAAGTAAATTCCCAGGGCAGCATTAAAACTTTTCCTTTCATCTTGTTTTAGTTTTTCTGACAATTGTGTATGTGATGCTGGGGTTTAATCCTGGGTCCTTGCACATGCCAAGCAAGTACCCTACCACTGAGCCACTGCTCCAGCCCAGAATGCAAGCTTTTGCCTTGGGCTCCATCTTCTAAGACACTTGGGTTAAAAAATTCTCCTATTCTTGGGCTGTCCATACTTGAGATCCCAGCGGACAACCTGCCGTCTTATCAAATCCTCTCCTGATTGGGGGATCCTGAAGATCGACCCAGTGATAGATTGTCAAAAGTTCTGCTCAGCTTTTCAGATAGTGTTTTTGATCAGTGTTTTAATTATGAAGTTGAATTGATAAATATCTCAAGGCTAAAAAGGCTGCCAGCGACTGGGCTCAGATTTCTAGGATCTTCTTCTCACTTGGAACTCTTTTACCAGTCCTTGGTTGCTCTTCCATACTGTCATAAGGTTAAATGGTACATTTTTATCCTTCCTTTCTAGTTATTTTCAGCTGGCTATCTCCCCATTTCAGGAAACAGAACCCACAACCCTTGGTCTTAATAGGAAACCGCAGGATAAAGCTGGAGAAACTGTTTTCTCGTAGGCCACAGGCCCAACAGAGAACACAGTGGGTTGTGTCCCCTCTCCCACACCTCTCCTGTTTCTGTTTTTTCCTCAGGGTGTTCTTTTTCTAACAGCTCTACATCTCTGGACTTCTTGATGGCTGGTAGTTCCAGTACAGTTTCTCTTTGCCTCACACAGTTGGATCTTTTAGCCAGGGAGTTTTCATACATGCAGAAAAAATACAGGCAGAGTTAGCCTGTGAGGGCGCTAGAGGCCTGAGGCAGAAGTCAAAGGAGCTTCCCACACTGACCCGCTCCTGACACCCAAGTCCTTTGCACAAGTTTGCTATCTGTCTTCTGTTCCTTTCTACAAATGTTCCGTCCATTTCTTCCTCTTGTGATGGCTCAGTTACTAGTTGCATCAGCTATTACATAGTATTGCCCTCTGGTGGTGCAAAACGGTTAGCCCCTGTTTTAAATAGGTCCAGAACACTGCTGTTCTGAGTTCTTTGTTAACAAGGAAGGAGAGAGAACAATTTTTTAAATGAAGGGAGGCTGCCAACTCTCACATATCATAAAAAGGAATGACTCTTTCCCCCTTGATCCACTACCGGAATGACCTGGGAACCTGGTGAATTGTTCTTGTTAGAGCAGTTTCTGATTTAAGAGTCACTAGGTAACAGGCAAGAGGCCACCAGGCTTCTCAAATTGGTAAACATACTTTGGGGCTGCCTCTAAATCGAGAAGGTGGGGATGATTTGGGGAATAGGGTTTGCTTAATTTCAAAATGGTTCTTGTTGTAACAAGTAAGCCATGCCCTTCAATACTTCCTACAATAAAGTTTATGTCTTACTTGTGCAATGTCCCACCATAGGTTTTCCTGGTCCAGTGACTCTCCTATGTGGCTCTCCTCCTCTTGATGTCACAGGAAATGAAGCTTCTTTCATTTTTATTGCTCCATCTTCCACCAAAAACCTCAGAGAACTTTCCCAGTACATTTGAAAAGGTGATCAGGGGTTGTACATGAGCATTTATGATCCAAACTTAAAATTTGCATCCATCTCTCATACCCACATCAGGCATTTCATTGGTCAGAATTTATTAATATAAATTCTGCACCCACCTACAAGAGAGGCTGGGAAATGTAGTCTTAGCTGGTTGCCCAGGGGCAAGAGATATAGAGTTTGTGTACAGCTATGGAGGCTGTGCCACAGGTTGTGTGTGTGTGTGTGTGTGTGTGTGTGTGTGTGTGTGTGTTGCTGCCCTCTGAAGGAAAGGTAAAGGAAATGACTTGGCTTCTGTCAAGAAGCCCCCAAACCTTCTTGGCCCTTCATCTCCTCAGTTTCCTTAAACCCTGAGGTAACAGCAGTACTAGATGCTACAGTTTTCTTCAGCCTCTTAAACTAAAATGAAGAATAAAATTTGAATATTTTCCTGGGCCTAGGGAGGTCTAATCAGTCAATATTATTTTTAATAAGCTTTGTATTGAAGTTTGTGATAATACAGAAAAATGAAATAAACATATTATTGAGTTCAGTGAATACAGTCAGATCAACATCATGGAGCTCAAGGAATAGCACATTGTCCCTGTCTCAGAAGCTGCCCCTCGGTGGGGTGGGTAGAGGAGGTCCCTGTGAAGGAGGGGCTGGTGTCTAGGGGCACTAAGCTCCTAGAATATCATCTGGGCTCCAATGCCTCCTCTTTTAATTGTTAGCACCAAAGTTAAAGAGGGGCTGAAGAAGGCTGGGGGATCTGTCTTCCACGGTTACAGTCATCACACTAACTCTTTATTCCCTCTCTTAGAATCTCTGCTTCTCCATTTGTGCAATTGTGGGTTTGATGAGCAAACCATTAAGGATTCTTGAGCTGGAACAATGTGGTTTTAGAATTTTTCTCAGGTCCCATAGTAGGGGAGCCGTGGTGGCATCTGCATGATGGGCCTGGCAGTCATTGCTGCTGTAGAGGGGTGCCCCAGCCCTCAAGGGGCTCCCATGCTGCCAGAGCCTGCTCCACAGAGTGCTACACAGTGTCACCACAGCTGTCCCACAGCAGTCCCCATCTAGCTGGTAATCAGCCTTTTTGGATGAATCCAGCTCTTTGTGTGCTTTGAGAAGCTGCCAGACCTTACAGGGCCAGGGAGGTATGCACATGGCCAGGGGTTAAGAATTTCAGAATGTAGCTGAGATAGACTTGGGTACCAAGACAGACAGGCTGTGTGACTTTGGGTAAGTCATTTAATCTCTCTGAGACTCAATCCCCTTGACTATGAAATTCAAAGGAGACAACTTCCTATGTCAGAAGTTTAAATGCGGATAAAACACACTATCTGTGTAATAGTCAGGGCATGGTGCCTGGCCACGTGTGTCAGTGAGACTTAACTGGGAGTATCGCTCCATGCTTGCCCTTCAACAAGGCTGTTTTTGGCAGCAAGCCAAGAACCTGTAACTTGGAGGGGGAAACATTTGTTCTGAAGCTAAATCCATACTGGTCCCATTTATTTTCTCTTACCTCACTCCTCTTTTTGCCCCTTCCCATAATACTGGAACAATTAATCAATTACTCACAATTGTCAGAGTCATTATCTCTAAAATTATCTCTAAAATATCTAAAGATTATCTCATAATCTCTTTGCAGTTTAATCTGAGATCTAATGATAATTCAACATAATTATGACTACTAGGAACGCTATAAATATATGTAGAGTGCTTTTTCTCTTAAAAGTCCTAGAAAGCAGAGGGAAGAACATGTTGGAGTCTTGCAAACTGGGCTCAAGTGATAGCTCCATTATTTTTTGTTTGTTTGTTTATTTTTATTAGAAGTATATAGAGATACAGTTGAGGGGAAACATTATCAAACCAACAGTAATCAATGAATATATACTTTGTTATCCAGGGGTAATGCCAAAACATGGATGACCACCTTGGGTTTCACTTGTTGCAGTTTCCCCCAGAAGAACTCTTGCATTAAATGGGTATCTCATAGAGGAATGACATCGGCTTCTGGGATGGTTCCCCCATATTCCCACTCTACATTCTCCTATGAGTTCTTCATACACCCTCCTCTCTCCCCATCTCCCTCCCTATGCCTCCAAGTATCCTAGGGAGCCATCCCCCTATTACTCTGAGAGTCATTCAATTTGAAGTATTGTTAGCTTAGCTGTCTACCCTACTGCTTCCCCATATATTCTAGCATCCACAGATGAGAGAAACCATTCGGCCCTTGAGTCTCTGAGATTGGGATACTTCACTAAGCATAATTCTTTCCATCTCCATCCATTTGATATCAAAAGCTGTAATATCATCTTCTCTAATGGCCAACTAGTATTCCATTGTATACATGTACCAAAGTTTTTGTATCCACTCGTCAAGTGAGGGGCATCTGGGTTGGTTCCATAGTCTAGCTAGAGTAAATTGAGCTGATAGCTCCGTTTTTGACTTTGCAACTTTGAGCAAGTGATTTAACCTCCCTGGGTTCAAATGAAATGTGAGATGTGAGGCATTCTTATCCTCAAAATCACCTCTCTTCACGGGGAAGCTTCCCAGACTCCCTTGCAGCTAGGGTTCTGGCTGGAAGTAAGTTCCTCTTGAGGTTTGGTGAGCAGAGCTGGAGAAGGCCTTGATTTTTTCTGCAAGGTTGCTGGAGATATTGGTGATGGTGAGTTTAGAGGCAGTCAAGGAAGATGGTGGGAGAAGTATTTGTGACATAGCAATGGTGGCAGCTACAGCAACTGCCTGTTATCTCAGCTGTTTAATCTATATAAGCCATATGTTCTTGAACACAAGGATGTGTGATATGTACATTTCAGAGCTCATTGTTATCCCATGCATACGCCCCTCCATCCCTTACCCTTACCACAACCTTGTAAGCATTCCATTCAATTCTCTACACAAAATAAATAAATAAATATAAATAAAAAGAAAAAAAATTCCCTTTTGCTGGAAACACCTCAGATGACTTCCATTTTTTGCACTGGACCTGAATAACACAGGGTGATAATACTGCTAAATTTTTAGAATCATGAGGATTAGGCAAGCTGTTAAATATAAAATGCTTGTTGCAGAAGAAGCACTCAATCAGTGGTAGTCACTAATAATTGCAGTAAGACTGTTTAGCTGTTAAAATTTGGGGAAACCAGTCCTATAAATCGTGTCTAGCTGCCCACCAGTGTTAGCAGGACTTTTTCCCACTTTGGTTTTTCCAAGCAGTCAGCAGGCGTCTGTAACAAGAAGAAAATGGTCCTTGGCTAATTTTGCTTCCCCTTATGTTCTTGCCAACAATTCGTGTTGCCTTAAGAGATTAGGCCTTTTTATTGCTTGCCTCATTGCCCTGCTGTCTGCACCAAAGTTACATCCTGGCTGGCGAGGCGTGGCCTGCAGATGGAGTCCAGGCCTCTTGCTCTGAAAACACAGGGGTTATTTGATCACTTGACTACGGCTCTTACAAGTCCCATGGAGAGCGTTCTTACCCGCAGAGCTCTGCTATGCTAATTGTCCCAGTGTAGCTGAATAGGAGCAATCACACCTAACGCAGAGAGAGTTTGTCCAGCAGTATTTGGCATTTGGGAGAAGGCGGACTCTATGGGGGCTCTGAGATCAGCTCTCAGTCCCACTAACCCTTCCCAGACACTTAGAACCCCCACAGCTCGTGGCAGCAGCTTCTTGGTCAAGCTGATGGAAGATGATGAAAGGCATCCTCCTGCTTTCAGCGAGACTTTTCACTCAGTCTGGACTAAAGTTCTGGAATACAAGAAAACTCTTTTGATTTGGTGTCTATCAAAAAGGACCCAAAACCTGATACCTCACCCACTGAGTCCTGGCCTGTGGACCCTGTTGGTGAGAAAGCAGAGAAATACCCTCCCCATTCTGACTCATGAGTCTTTATTAAAAAGCTGGTTGGCACTTTCCCCACTGTGCATTCTCATTATAGCTCTTCCAAAAAAAGTAAAGTTATCCTACAAAGCCAACTCGTAAAATCTATAGACCCTGGAGAGATGCTCAGACTCATTCGCCTTCCCTGGCCAAAGTCTAATGAGAGGGGAGCCCCTGGCTGGGGGCTCTCTGCACAGCTCCCTCAGGCTTGCCTGCACAGTCCTCTCAGAGCCAAGCCCAGGCACAGCATCCTCCAAACCCTGCTTCCAATTTGCTTCCGGACGGTGACGCGCTCTTGATGGGCCACAGAACAAAAGTGTTAGCAACCATGGGTTTTTGTTTTTGTTTTTGTTTTAAGGAGAAGAAAATTCACTCCTTGAAGAGTGTCAAGAATCCCCTTCTTGGGGCTGGAGCGGTGGCTCAGCGGTTTCGGCGCTTGCCTGGCAAGCACGAGGACCCGGGTTCAAACCCCAGCACCACGTACACAACTGAGTGTTGGAGCAACTAAAGCCATGTGAAAAACTAAATAAAGTTGTTGAAAAAAAAAAAAGAATCCCCTTCTTTAAACAGAACATCCACATGCAGAAAATCAAAACTGGTCTCCTGTCCCTCACCCTGCATAAAAAATCAATTGAAGACGGATCAAAGACCTGAATATAGAACCTGAAATCCTGAAATTACAAGAAGAAAAGATAGGGAAAGCACTTTGAAACATTAGTACAAGGAATGATTTTCTAGATAGGGCCTGAAAAGCGTAAGAAACAAAAGCAGAAATGGAAGAAAGAGATTACATCAAACTAAAACTCTTCTGCACAGCACAGAAAACAAGAAAAGTGAAGAGACAAACTACAGAGTGGGAGAACATTTCGGCCAACTATTCATCCGCCAGAGTTCATATGTAGCGTATATAAGGCACTCAAAAGACCGCACAATGAAAAAACAAGTAATCCACTGAAAATGGAAAGTGATGGAGTAGATATTTCTCAAAAGAAGAAATAAAAATGGTCAATGAATACATGAAAAATGTTCAATATGCTTAGCCATCAGAGGAACACAAATCAAAACTGCAATGAGATATCAGCTCACCCCAGTTAGGATACCTGTTATCCAAAAAATAAAAATAACAAATGCTGGTGAGGATGTGGTGAAAAAGGAACTCTTATCCCCTCTTGGTGGGAATGTAAATTAGTACAGTTATTATGAAGAACAGATGGAGAACAAAAGCTAAAAATACGGCTACTATATGATCTAGCTATCCCACTTCTGGGTATGTATCCAAAGGCAATTAAATCAGCAAACCAAAGTGACACCTACACTCCCACGTTTATTGCAGCACTATTCACATTACTTGAGATATGGGATCAGGCTAATGTTGTCAGCAGATGAATGGATGAAGAAAATGTAGCACATACACACAATGGAATATTATTCAGCCATAAAGAAGAATGAAATCCTGTCATGTGCAGCAAAATGAATGGAACTGGAGGACATTGCATTATGTGAACTAAGCCAGACTCGGAAAGTCAAGTACTGCATGTTCTTCCTCATGTGAGGAAGTTAAGAAGGATGAGCTGAAAGTTGAATAGTGATTTCTAGAGGTTGGGAAGGGCGTGTGTGGGGGGAGAGGAGGAAGCATGGATAAAAAGGAGGTTAAATTGGATGAGTGCTTGCTGTATGCATGTATGGAAACATCATGATGAATCCTATTAATATGATCAATTAAGATACGTCAATAAAAATTTTTGTCCCCTTCCCTGTACCCTGAGATCCTGTATCTCTCTGCTAAATATTCCATTTCCTTTATTTACAACAGAATTCTCCCACTTCAGTGTGCATGAGGAGTACCTGAAGAAAGATATGATGAGATACCACTGCATACCTATCAGGATGCTATGATTTTTTTTAAAAGGGAACGAAGCATGTATAGATGAGGATGTGGAGAAATTGAGTCCTCATGCATTGCAAGTAGAGCTGCTGTGAATAGCATTCAATGACAGAGGGGTTGGGGACTTAGCTCAGTGGCAGAGCGCTTGCCTAGCACACGCAAGGCCCTGAGTTTGGTCCTCAGCCCTGAAAAAAAAAAGAAGCTAGGCAGAGTTACCATATAAAATGCAGTAATTTTGGCTAGTTTTTACTGTGTAAAAATTAGAAAATAGGGGTTGGAACAGTTGCTCAGTAATTACAGCACCTGCCTAGCATGCACAAGGACACGAGTTCAAACCCCAGCACCACATACACAACGAAGTCTCAGAGCAACAAAAGCTACATGAAAAACTAAATAAAATCGATTCTTTCTCTCTCTCTCTTAGAAAATATAGAAAACAAGCACTTGAACAGGTATTCATACACCAGTGTTCATATCAGCTTTGTACATAGTGGCCAAAGGGTGGAAACACCTCAAGATGCCATAGATGGAAAAATAGATCAACTGTGGGATAAACACACAACGGAATATTATTTAGCCACTAAAAGAGTGAAGTACTGATGTGTACTACAACACAGATTAACCCTGAAAACATATACTCAATGGAATAAGATAGACACAGAAGGCCCACAGAGTGTGATTCCATTTATATGAAATATCCAGAATAGGTAACTTTGTTTAGACAGAAGTAGGTGAGAAGTTGCCAGGGGAGGGTAGGCTCTACTAGGCATATTACCAACAGT
The DNA here is from genome assembly GCA_004027875.1 of Aplodontia rufa. NCBI lineage: Eukaryota > Metazoa > Chordata > Mammalia > Rodentia > Aplodontiidae > Aplodontia > Aplodontia rufa. Next base: position 54,895 of record PVKS010008774.1, read on the forward strand.
TCAACCCTGCTGAGTTTGAATATGGTAGTCTTTGGAACACGTCAATCAACTCTGTAGCCCTGAGATGAGGGGCTGGCTGTGGCATCTACCCCTCTAGAGGTCAGCCCTGGGAGCCCTATCCTGCATCCCCCAGCCTGCATTTCCCCTTCCTGGCTCCTCCGCTAGGTCTGAGACAGGAGGTGACTTTAGGTTCTAAGCACTCCTTGGATATGGCCAGGCTGTCCTCACTCAAATGGTCCTAGTGTCTGGGTCAGGTTTGTGTTTTTTCCATGAGGGTCACATGATCTCACTTCCAGTGACCTGCACCCAGTAATTGACACAGTTCCCTGCATTTTTTGAATAAGTCTTTCCTTGCTAGTAAATAGGCTCATTAATAGAAAGGAGAATGACCCCAAGAAATTACAAACATCTTCCTGCCTGATTCTTGAAAATGTGTGCTGTGTCCTTTTGTTGCCTGGCAATTCAAGTATTCTTTGAGATTAGTTAACACTTTTTCCGAGTCCAGTGGAAAGTGCAGGAAAGGGACTCAAATATGAGTACTGCTCGTCTTCAGAAGGGGAAGAGGGAGAAGAAGGAGGGTCACTGATTTTTACAGAACACTGACCAGGTGCAAAAGTTGGACCAGTTCCTTGGGAAATGGAGGTGAACAAGATGCAGCACATACCTGGCCTCTACCTGGAGGGAGTCGGTAGCCTCTTCTCTTCCCCACCAGACATCTGCAATGCCCCCAGGGGAGGGGCAAAGTCCATTCTGGTTGTGCACCTCTAGTTAAAACATGACCAGTCCCTATGGTAGCATATTATGGAGTCATCAAGATGGGTTTCAGGAGTCATTAAAGATGTTTACAAAAATATTTACAATAGAACCTTAAGGGAAGAAATTGAACATTTGATTTTACATACCAGAATGTTACTATATTTATCAAATACACACAGCATGCATGGAAAAGGTGTGAAGGAACTAGCCTCAGACATTAAAGGAATTAAGTTCAGATAGTAGGATAAGTGACGTTTTTCCAATTTTCTTCTTTAAAAAAGACACATTTTCTCAATAAGGATGAAAAAAAATTTTTTAGGATGAAAATGTTTTATTTGTTTGTACACCTAAGGTTGCTACAGACCTGACAACTGATTTTAAGGAAACTTATTATTGAATATGAATATTGAATACACACAGGAAAGGGCACAAGTTACGAGTGCACAGCTCAGTGGATCCTCACTAGGTGAAGGTCCCCACGTAGCCAGCACCAAGACCGAGAAATGATGTCACCCACCCCTCATCATAAACTTCTAGTCACTGTCACCCTTGAGGAGCAGGGCCCATTTCCTGATTTAAATACCTGTCTCTTTAAGAACTTCATATAAACCCTCTTCTGTCTGGCCTGTTGTGCTCAACATTGTTAGCCAAAGTCATCCGTGTTATGGTTTTGGGTGGTGGTAGTGCAGTGCGGTGGGCATGCATGATTTTTTTAAATAAAATAAACTATGAAAGAAAGGCTAGTAGATCTTAAAGACACGGGGCACTTTCCATGTCCTGGGGTGTTCTGCAGTCAGGCTAGGAAGCTGATCCACTGCCTCCCGCCCCCATCGCTGCCCTGGAGATTCTCTTACCTGACTGCCTTTCTGGGACTAGGAAGGATTTGTGCTTGTGCCACCACCCTGGCTCACTTGCTGTCTGTCACCAGTGCCCAGTGAGCCCCTTGGCGAGGAGATCAATCCGATAGCATGGAGAGGGCACCCTAAGTGTCTTGCCACGAGGCATATTGGGCATGAGGCTAGACAGGAAGTGGGACCTTGGCTGTCCAGAAGTGGGTAATGTCTCCTGAAGGGAGGATCTCCACTTCCTGCCCCATAGTCACTATCACTGACATGGCACGAAGCAGAAACTTCCTCTTAAAGATTGCTTCATCTGGGATCCTAGCTTGTCACATTCCTCAGCAGAAAGCACCCACATACATGTGTGCCTTGAAACAGCCTGTGTTGGACAGACTGCTGCCACTTCTCATTGTGTGGCCCTAGGCCTGAGACTGGAAGAAGTAAACTTGTGGGATACCAGCTAGGCTTTGAGCTCAAGACAGAGGGAGCCCAAACCCAGGTTCTTGGCCCAATATCGCCTCTCAAACCACCTCCCTGGCCCCCCATAGACGTCTTGCTGTGATGAGGGGTGGAGGTCATGACTCAGGCTCCCGTAAGGGACTCAGTCTGGTGACTTGGTCCCAGCAAGTCATTCTCCCAGATGAAGCTTCAGTTTGTTTGACCATAAAATGGGCAGCTAAATATCTCCTCCTTGCTCCAAGCCTCACCCCCTGAGCCCGCAGGAATCTCTGGAAAAATGTTCTGAAAAAGACGGAGGCATTTTTATGATGCTCTCCTCACCTAAACCTGCTGGGCCAGGACAGAGCCCAGACCCTCAGGCTCTGACCATTATCCTACAGTTTGGACTGGGGCCGCCCCCAGGCTTTGATGTTGTCTTGCTAAATGTCCCCAAGTCACTGGCCCGACTCTGATCTCTCCAGCACCTAATAATTCAAACAGCCTGAAGTGAGTAGCTAATCAGCCAGGCAGCCCCTGCAGCTGCACAGTGACTGAAGAGAAAGGGGGACCCTTTCATTCTTAGGGTCTCATTCTACAACCCGATGCCCAAGGCAGATACTACCATCCGCTGGCCAGGGGGTGAGGTTAATTCCTGCAAGGACCTGGGTGGGGGTCTGCCTGACCACGATGACCGGTTGTAGGGTTTGAATCATGGCTGTGCTGGTCCGGCCATCGGGTGGGAATTAAAATTTAATTTAGAAAGTCCTGTCTCTGCGGCCCTGGTGGCCGTCGTCTGGGTGATTCACTGGCTGGTTTCTTTCACCTTTGCATGCCTTGGGTTTTTACTGGCAGAGGAAATGAAGGCTGAACTGGGGCAGGAAATTCCATGTACACAGGTGTTTCTAATTAGCCCTGTGCACCTCGGCCGGGGGCACAACCAGGGGCCACGGATGCCTGCCTGCATGATCCTGGAGTCCCCCTCCAGCCTGGCAGCCATAGGAAGGCTGGATAGGGTGCTCAGGCCACCACAAGGCAGACAGACAATGAACGGTTCCCTTCCCGGCCCTGGGAGCCCAGTGAGCACCTGCCATTGATAAGAGATCATACAGGGCACTACACCGGGGCCACCCCAGCCTCTGTTCCTGCAGCGGGAGGCTGGTGGCACCCGGGTCTGACCTAGGAGATTAGCATCGCCCTGAGGTGTGTTTACACGTTGTAGCCAGCACTTCATGTGGCTGACCTGCCCCCATTTTCACATCTTCCAAAGGGCTTAGAGATCCAAAAAGCACCCCTGTTTCACTTAAAGAGTTCCTGGAGGGGTTGGGCAGGGCAGCCTCGGGCTTGGTCTGAGATGGCCATCTGCAGGAGTAGTTTCAGGGGCTGAAGAAGCAGATTCCTCTCATCCCATAATATCTCCATTCTGTCACAAGAGCATTTTCACCATTACTCTTTGTTGCCCTGGGGAAAGGCACTGGGACTCTCGTTAAACCCAGATCATACCTGGGAGGAGGAGGCACCCCAAGAAATGGCACACAGAGATTTGGTGGGTACCTCTGGGCAAATGTCCACTCTATCCCACCCTTGGTTCTCTCGTTTATGAAATGGACATCATGGTAACAAGCTCTGCAGGAGCAGCACATGGGTAAATGATACACCTGTAAAATGTCAGGCACTCGATCAATGACTAGCACACGAAAAATCCTCACATAGCTCTCACCAGGAGCATGCAACTCCTGGAAACACTCCTAGGGAATTGCTTAAAAAAAAACAACCCGAAACTTATTTCATGAATAGTTTGGAGTACTACTTTAAAAACAGTCCTCCCCCCATTATAGCCAATTAAAATGCCACGAATTGGTTAGAGACTAAGGTGTGTTGTGATGACATTGTGCATAACCAGTAAGATCAACATGACCAGGATGAATCCAGGTAAAAGATCCAGGAAATAACTGGAGAAAACAAGCCTTTCTATCCTGATTACACCTGTGGGAAGGTATGTATCCCCCACCCCAGGAAGGCTGAAAGCAGATGTAAGTGATTTTTATTTACTTAAATATATTTAAGTCATTCAATAATTCAGTATATAATAAAATGAAAATTAAATGAGGGCAGAGATAGATATGAATATGCCTAAATTATCAAATTCCTACTAGAATGACACCCAGTGACATCAGTCCAGGATGGAGCAAAGCCTGCAATAGGCCCTTATCCCACGGGGGACATGGAAGCAGGGTCTGAATGAGTGTGGCCACCACATGAATTTCCAGGGGTGGACTGGTGTGCTAGGCAGGCTGGGGCATGTGGGGCTCGCTGCTGCCACAGGCAGCCTCCATCACCAGCCCAGGACATCGAATTGTCCCTCAGAGACTTAGACTCTGAGGAGGGTCTGGGAGTACACCTGCACCCATGCGCTCAGGACAGCTGAACATCTTAGCCCCTCGGGAAGAGAACTGCGCTTTCATTGCTGTTATGACTGCTACGGACGCCAAGCAGCCCCTTTAGAAAAGACCTCTGGCTCTCAGTGAAGCACAAATGGATGACTGCCATGTGGGGCTGTGCAGGCTGGGAGGTAGAGAAGCTAAATTGAGACCTCTAAGAGCTGACTGCCTCGTCCTGGGACACCTGCGTGGCAGGCAGCAAGGTGTAGAGGGTGGGCGTCTCTCTCCCCCAACATTGTCCAATGTACAGCTTTATCTCCTCCTGGAAACCTCTTCTGGTCAGTTCAGCCAGTCTGAGCTCAGAACCTTTCTAGAGTCCAGATGAGGTTCTGAGTCCCTGGAGGGAGGGAGGCAGACTTCACTGTTTTTCACAGGTGAAGCCTGCACCTACCCCAGGCTCTTAGAAAGGATCTCAGTACATTCTTACCAAACTGCCATGGATGCAAAAGGACAGTTGGAACAACAGTAATGGTTCAAGACTTTCAATTCCTCCTCCGAAACCACTTGCAGCTATTTCTGCCACTTTCTTCCCTCTCCCCTCCCAGCTCTTCCTTCCCTCTGGACTGACAGTTATAAGACAGTAACTCACACCCCCTCCCTTTGCAACTCCTGCTCCTCTTGTGGTTATTAACATGATTCTTAGCAGGGGCGGAGCCTGGCTCTCACCCGCCTTCTAGTGCCCCCCCCCCAGTAAGTGCTGTCCAATAGGGGGCTCTCACCTTGGAGGGAAGTGTGAACAAAGATAACTTCCAAACACTGGAACTTCGGCACCAGTCCAGCAGTGTGTTGTACGCTTCACACTCACCACTGCCCATCTTCCCCAACATCCTGGAATATGGGTGACACTTCTGTTTTATAGACAGAAGCAGCGGAACCTGGGAGAGGTTGATCTCTTGCCCAAGATCACAAATAAATGGTTGGGATTCAGGCTTCAGATGTCTGACTCTAAGACCTAGGCTTTTCTTCGCTCTAAATCCCTCCACTCAACCTCCTCTTCTGTCTGTCTGGAATTCTAGGAAGTGTTGGTTCTGTTTCTCATCAGCAGGGCCTGATGCTCCCCCTGGAGCAGAGTCTCTGGGTATCTGCATGTCGTCCCCAGAGGCAAACCTTGGGCGTACAGAGCATCGTCTCGTCCAGGATGTTCAGAACCAGCTGGAACGAAAGGCCTTCTGGCCCCCTGCCCTGCCACATGGAAATGCCATTTGTAGCCAGCGACTGTAGTTGGAGAGCTGCCTTTAGATGCAGTGAGTCAAAGGACCACATGGAAACACTTTAGCCTGAGCCGGCACAGAGAAGTCCTGGCTTGTAGCCACAAATGGCGGCAGGTCCAAAAATGCTGAGCTCCAGGTATGCCTGTTGCCAAGAAAAGAGAAGAGTTTGGAGACGGACCAGCAACTCTGGCTCGTGCAAGGAGGCCTGTGCGGTGCTGAGTGTGCGGGTGCTCAGTGGATGTAGACTCCAGTGCTCTGTGAGAGACGGACCTGGGTCCTGTGCAGAGCTTATTGGCAAGGACATGCTTTTTGCATGGCCATCTTGGGTGGCAAAGAGAAGGGATGTCTAAATCAGGCACCAAAGTATTCTGAGGTTATGGGCAAATTTATACAGGTTCTTGTGTGCAAAGAGGAGCCACAACTTTCTCCGCATTCTCCTGTGACAGCAAAATACCATAGATCCCACTATCTAACAGACCATAGCAGAAACAAGACATTTAGCATGTCCAGATAGATAAAATCACCCAGGGAAAGCTCCGTGAGGGAGACAGGCCAAGCTGGTGCAAGCCCCAGATGAAGACCAGCCTGGCTCTCTGAGCAGCATAGAGCTTGCTCCTACTGCGTCTCTTCTCTGCCTGACCACACAGGCTGCGAGCAGGCCCCCCTCAGGCCTTCAGGGAAGATGGCCTTCCCCAACATCATCTGTGAACCTCATCTCCAAGCTCAGAGCTGCCTTCCAGGTGGGGTTGCCCCACTCAGGGCTCCAATTTCCCCGTCAGCCTTGGGCCATATATCTTCCCCTCTCTCCTGGCTGCTTTATAGCTTGCTGGAAACACCTTCCCTTAGCACTTCGAAATGTATCACTTGAAAGCATCTTAAAGTTAACCAATGTGATTCTTTTTTAATTTGAAGGGGCTTATTTCTCCGAATGGCTTTCCTGATCTTATAGGAGGGCATGCTCCCTAATATTAAACCTTTTCTTTAAAAAGGGCAAAAAATGGCGCACATCTGTTTGATATTTAATTCAAATTGAATGGCAGGACAGCAACAAAATTACACAGCAAAAGGCCATAAAGTGTGATGTTTGAAAGAGCCAAGCGCACTGAACCTACATGCCAGAAAACTCAAAGTGACAAAGGATGGAGCGGAAGTGACCTGAGCAATGGGGTATCTTCTACCCAGAAGTCAGAGGATAGTGGCCAAGTGGGAGAATGCGGGAGGTGGGAGAAGGGCTTATCCTGCACCAGAGGGTTTGTAGGGACTGGTTTCTAGCACATGCAGTTGAGGGTCCTGATCCTGTCTGGGATCCAATGCTGGCAGCTCCAGTTGGGGGTAGGGTGGTCCTTGTCTGGGTCTGCTGGAGGGCTGCTGGTAATGCTGCACCTGGCCAAAGGGGCAGTGCCCTGCTCGTCATGACCAGGAAGCCCTGGAGTTTGGCTATATAATGCTGAGAATTTACTGGGAAGCCTCTCTGCTATGCCACAGATCCCTTTGTTAGAGACACAAACACCCCATGTGAAGAAGCAGAGAAGGGGTGGGACTCAGAGAGCTGTGTCTTCCTTCAACCTGGTGAGAAGGAAGGTGGTATCTAAGGTGTCAGTGCTCTGAGAAAGGTTCCAGGAAAGACGTGAGTGTGGCTTTTGCCCAATATTCCATTTTAGTTCACATTGTAAGCCAGAGGACTGATTCCAGGGTGTGGGCATAACCCCTGCAATTGTGAATCACATCTGGCAACATCTGTTAGGTGGGTCTCAACAGTGGGGCTCTACAAGCCAAGCTCAGGCACAGCTGGCCATGGCTGCCCCTCACCAGGCTCGTGGATAGAGGGGCGGGGAGCAGAGAAAGGGCTGAGTCAGTCAGACGCTGCCTGCAGTCCAGCAGCTGAGCGGCTTGGGCACAATTCCTCTCCAGCTTCCTCATCTATAACATGGAGTAGTTTAGCCTTCTCTTAAGGCTATTTTGAATATATAATGTGATAAATACAAATGAGTCACTTTTTTAAAAAAGAAAAGAGAGAGGGACAGTGAGTGAGAGACAGAGAGAGAGGAAAGACAAAAATCAGTTTTATTTAGTTTTTCACGTGGCTTTCCTTGCTTGGACACTTCATTGTGTACGTGGTGCTGGGGTTTGAACCCACGTACTCACACTTTTGAGGCAAGTGCTATAACCACTGAACCACTGCTCCACCCCCAAATGAAGTCACTTTTAAATAACAAAACAGTATATGAGTATTGTAGAATGGTCACGCTGACCCCTCCAAAGCTTCTGTGTAGCTACCGTCTTTGTTTCTGGGCATTTTCACATTGGTTATCGTCTTGCTCTGGCCAGCACTTGAGTTAAGGGGTTGGGATTTTTTTTCCATACAGTGGTGTGCTGGAACTGTCGAATCAGGGCTGATTGTTAAATGGCTAACTGTAATTTAATTATTTAATAATGAGATTATAATTACTCATTAAGAAGTACTAAATTTCTAATTCAGTTATTTTAACAGGTTATTTTAAACACAAAGTAAATAATTCAAACTCTCTGCTTCCTAATCGTTTCGCTGCATCTGTACTCTAGGGATTATTAGTGTCTCCTGCACCTGGTGGTGGAAAAGCCATAGGATGGTGTGCTACTGTGCTTCTTTCCCCCAACCATACAGCAGTGTCACCTTGAAATTGATCACGGTGGGAGAAATCACACCGTAAAAATCGGCACATGCTACCACCAGAGCTCCTGCTCTAGAGAGCCCATCGTTCAACATTTACCTGTACCTCTCTGACTGGAGAGGCTGACAAAATGAGGTGTGCAGAGCTTTGGGGTACCTTCTCAGAATCTTGGCCATGCCAAACGTCTTCCTCTCAACCCACCTGCTTCGTTGGGCCTGGATGTTTCAACATTCCCAGGAACCGGTAGTCAAGATGACAATGTTCTCTTATCAGAATATTCTAGCCTCCTCTGAAAGCCCCCCACCATTCCTCTACTGGGGTCTTGCTTCTGCTTCTGTTTTTCTCTGAGCTAAGCCAAAACGTTTGCTCTGGTTTGTAAAGCGTGCTGAGAATCTCAAGTGGAAGTGTTTTTTTTCTCTTTCTTTTTAAACTGAGCAAAACTCACAGCTCATAATTACCCTGTGGTTTTCTAACCAATACTGCTTTACCTAGACTTGACAGAGCCCAGAGGCAGGCATGCAGGCATTTGCTTGTGAGAGAGAGAGAGAGAGAGAGAGAGAGTGTGTGTGTGTGTGTGTGTGTGTGTGTTGCATGTGTCTTTGGGGGGGGGTGGAATGGGGAAGGAGAATTCAGACCACATAAGGCTTTGTGATGTCTCAATTTGAAATCTGCACAGCAACCTCAGACCCTACAGACCCAGGGGAAGAGGAACGTAAAACTGAAACACAGCCCTCTGATTGCTAGCTTCCCGCCTTAGCCTCCAATGAGTGTACACAGGGGACCATGTGTTCCTCGGTAATGAGGCCCAGCACTGGTTCTGGAAGCCTCCAGCCTGCAGCATTCAGCCTGCCTGCTTTCAATACTCCCGGGCAGATCCCCAAGTTTGGGAGTTCTGGACCTTGTGTGCATGTTTCTGAGTGGTGACAGGCTGGGTGGTCATGCCACACCAAGGATTCAGGACCCATCTGGAAACAGGAAAACTGCTCTTTGATAGCAGAGGAATCAGGAACATAAGGCTGGCAGACCCTGCTGGAATCTGCCACTGGCTTTTGAGCTCAGGGTTCAGCGGGCACGATGATTCTATTTGCGGAGTAGAATCACTCGCTCTTTCTCTTCTCACCCAGAGCACTTGGTTGTTCAGTGCATTTAACCTTTTCGTCAGCAGCTTTATAGTGGTTTGATCGAGGAAGCCTAGTCCAGGGACCCTTTCTGGATCCTGAGCTGGCTAGATTCATCTGTCCACCCACATAAGGAAAAGGAAAAAATATGAAAAAAATGAACATTATGCAGTTTGATCAAACAGGGGAGAAGCAGCTATCATTCTTCAAAGCCGGATTTGAATAAAATCCGTTTTCCTGACAATTTGACCCAGAGTATTTGTGGAGTGCAAGGAGTACTAGAGTCTAGCCTCTTCCCATAGGCAGTAAAAGTTCTACCTGGTATTATTCTACCTGTCCCTGGAGAACTGCTCTCAGCCCATCCCAATTCTTCCCCCCAGCTCACTCTCCTGTCATCGGTCTATAGGCCTTGCTGAGAACCCTCTGAGCACCAGGAGACCGCCAATGAACAGACATGTCCAAGACAGTTTCTGCCACACATGGGGCTCTGCTGAGTGGTTTTGGGCACACTTCTACTGGAGATTATAGCAAACTGACATTCGAAACAGGAGGGGCATAGCACAAAGCACACAGCAGGTACTCCATGTTGGGTTTTTGCTGAGGAAAGGAACTTTTGGCATGGATACCTCCCTGAAATTCCATCTTAGTAGTGTTCCAGGGTTGGGTTAGAGCTAAGAGAGAGAGAGAGGGATTCTCTCTGTGGGAGAAGTCAGGGAGTTTTCTGGAGGAAGGAGCGTTTGAGAATGAGTGGTATCTGGTGTTGATGGATGACATCACTGAGTATTTACATGGACTAAGTGCCTTTACGTGTTTTGTTTTTCAGTCTTCACAGAAATGAGGTAGGTGGTAGCAGTATCCCACGTTATAGAAGAGGAAAAGATGGCTTGAGGGATGAAGGAAGTTTCCAGAGTCAGCAAGTGGAGGGGAGAGGGGATTTGGACATCAAGTCTTGAGGACACCTGTTTCCAATCTATGCCCTGCCTCTTGCGAGAGGGAGAACTCAAAATAGGGCATGCTGGCATCCTGGTGGGCATGTGTGAGGGCCCATCCAGGTCTCGCCTGGCTTTCCTGTGTTTCCCTGTGCTGTGCCTGTCCTTTTGGCCTTCCTCTTTCCTTCCTTACAGAGGCCGGAGGTCACATAAGTTGGTGATAGTGATGGAGGGGATCTCTGTGTTTAGTCATCACCTTAGGGAGCCCCCTGAGCAGCAGAGTGCTCTGCACTGTGGCCCCTCTGTGCTCATCCTACTTGGTGGCCACCCCAGGTCCCAGGCAGAGCTGACTGGCAGTGACATGGACTTATTAATTGGCTCATGCTAGCATCTGACTGTCCTTAAATCTGTTGCCCTCTTTCCCTCTTCTGCTCAACCCAGAAAAGCAGGGGCCTCTGCTGTTTCCTGCCATTCTTTTCTGGCTGGCTGTCTCAGCTTACCAGCCGCGTCTAGCTAGCTTTAACCAATGGGAGGCACTGGTGGGAGGGTTCTTCTAGCTAGCTTCAGCCAATGGGAAGTATTAGAGGGAGATTAGGGTGAGAGGCCAAGGTCTTTCTTCCTCTTTCTGTAGATCTCAGATAGGGTCACCTGAGTCATCAGTGGGCAACAACTTCTGGTAGGTAGGGGGCATCCAGGGCGGTGCTAGCCCTGTGCTGGGCAGAACCCACCCTGGTTCTGCTTACACCACCTCTCTTGGTTGCCCCTCCAGCCCCAAGGGTTGTAGCCACCAGGGACAGCAACTTCCTATTTATGATAATCTCCCAATTGCATCTCCTACTTGGCTTCTCAGTGATTCTGCCTCTTGTGTACCCGATTTCCTGAATTAAATGTTGTGAATACTTAGAGTGGTTTTGCTTTCCTGCCTGGATCCTGAATGATACAGCCCCTAAATAAGGTAATTTAACAGGTCCATACTCCCAGCACACCTGCAGCAGGCTCTTGGGAAGTGACATTATGCTGTCCTGGCTCCTCACAGCAATCACGGAAGCACGAGGTCTGGCTGCCTGGCTGAGCTCCACAGCTCTTGTGTCTGCTTTATTCTGAAGCCCCCCTCTTTACCTCCTGCCTCTACATCTTTTTTGTTTTTAATTTTTATTTTTGAACAACCATACAAATTTTTAACAAAATAATATAAAATGTGTAGTTTCTAGATACTAGATTTAACCCCATGAGTGCCCCCCCTCAATTTCCCACCCAGAATCCCTCCCTTCCCTTACCCACAATGTCTCTAAAAAAGTATTAGGCTGTATAACATTACACCTTATCTGGATTTAACACATGATAATGGACCACCTTTCTGAATGGCCAGGGTCTAGCTCCAGCCTCCACAGATGAGTGGAGACATTCGACCCTTGGATCTCTGGGTTAAGCTGATTTTACTAAGCATAATTTCTTCCATAGCCATCCATTTACCTTCAAAGGCTGCAATATCATTGTTTCTAATTGCTGTGTAAAATTCCATGGTATAAATGTATCACAGTTTTTGGATCCATTCATCCAGTGAGGGACATCTGGGTTGTTTCCATAATCTAGC